>APFE031057826.1:6079-58322 GCA_000404065.3 Pinus taeda | reverse complement strand
TTAAAAGCCTCGGTGGGTCTGCGATCATCGTATAACACTTTATATATGTGTATATGGCTATGCCAATTGCGATTTACGATTATGCACCGGACCCGAAAACATATTTATCGTGTTTTATAAAGTTTGGTGGGTCCGTAAAACGCCTTATGTATATGTGTTGGCTCATAGCGCTAATTGCGATTTGCGATTGGGATTCTAGACCCGATATTATATATGGCATGTTTTATATTTCCAATGGGTCCTCTAATCGTAGTTTATTCAGGTTTTGGGTTGATACCCCAAATGAAAGAGCCGATTGTGATTGTGATGGGTTTTGGACCCGATGAATTATTAAATACATATCTATGTAGAATCAAGTACGTAAAGGTATTAAGGCATATTTAAAAGGCGAATGGGCAGATCTGATAGTTTATGCAACAAATTTAATTCATTTTAAGTTCTGCCATTACCAAAGGTTTGCATTAATTCCACTGAATAAAGGGAAAATTAGTGTTGAAGCCGAATCCGAAGAAAAGGTGATTGGTCGGGTTATTTGGTGTTGTCGCCAATCAGATCATTCCCGACATATAAATACGGACCTCTTTCAAAGCTTTTGGCACAGTTTATATATTTTCTGAGTCTTAATATTGTATATATATTAAAGTTAAATAATTTCAAAGAGAAAATAGTTTTATAACTTCTATAAAGAAGTTTATTAGCTGTTCCAAGAAACCAGTTCTAAAACTGATTTGATAAAAGAGATAAAAGCCCAAAAAGGGAATTGTAAAGGGTTAGTGGTTCGAATTTTGGAGAACCCAGAGACTAGGCCACTGTATTCCTGATATCATCATTGATTAATGAAAGAATTAGAAGTTTCCATGAGTTGTTGGGTATAATTTTGTAACCTTCTCTGTCATGTGCCATGTTATATTTTCTTCTTTCAAGTATATTAATGAAGCTGCAAGTATTTATTTTCTTATGTAGATAAAGTGAAAATTCCTTAAAGAGCGCTCCTATACTTGAAGTTTCCACCTTCCTTTCTAAGTTATAGATAATAGTTTCTGTGAAAGATCAACATATTATCTTTAACTTCTCCAAGAGTCACAGATAGTAGTTTTTGTGTTAAGCAACATATTGTCTATGATTCAGTTCTCATTCTCATAATTCTTCCAAGTTATAGATATTAGTTTCTGTGAAAGATCAGCATATTATCTTTAACTTCTCCTTCAATAATTCTTCATTCATCATTTATATCTAGCAACAAATGGCATTTTGAAATGTTCTGGTCATACATGTATTAAGGTTTAAAGACCCAATTTCCCAGGTCCTTCATTTGAGAACACAACAAATAATAAATGACACTAAATACTATTTATTAATTTCTTAACCAGAATTTCTCTATAGCCAGGAAATTGGTTTCTTAAGGTACAACACTAGGAAAGAGGATTTACCAAGTATCCGTGAACCGCAATATACACCTTAGCTGAAAAGAAGGACTTAACATACGACAACCAATCTCCATGAATGTTGTGTTTGGTGTATCACATTTACAGGGTGGCTGACTCAGTTACTTGTGGCTAAAGGATACCAACCTAGTGGGGTCTCCAAATATATACTCGACGATATGGGGAGCACAAGTCCATGTTAGCAATGTCTAATGCATAATCATTCGGTGAGAGAATTCCCATATACTTTCCATACTAGAGTGCCTCTGAATACTTGAGAGTACTGGAGAACATTCGATATACTTCCATATTGGAATGAGATTTCATCCCCGGGATACAATGCAGGTAGTTCACAACAACGTCTAGGCTTATAGATGCCAGAACACGTCTCTAGCCTAGACCTATAAATGTTTGCATTAAGTTCCAAATTCTTCGTAGGTTAATTGAGTAAATTTTAATGTTTTTCTTGAATTATGTTTCAATTTTGGGCTCAAAACTTTGTCACTTGAATGCCTAAGATGCAACTATATGAGAAAAGGAAAAATTTCATTTCAATGAAAGCTAGAATAATCAAGGGAAGAAATTTCAATCAATAATTGATCAAACAAAATGCATCAAGCAAAATGCCTTTCACTAATTTTCACTTTCATCTTCCAAATGCAATGCTAAAAGTAAAAATGATTTTCACTTTTCACTATCCTAAATTCAACTTTTTCGAAAGCAAAATTATTTTAATTTACTAAGATGCACTTATATGAATTATGCTTTTCTTTTTGTTTTGAATGATTTGATGCACCTAATATAGTTTTTAGCTTTCAATCACTGAAAAATGTGATCTATTTTCAATGATGAATCACAAAAAATAACCTTTCAATGCAATTAATCTAATGCATTTTCATGAAAATGAAATTTTCAAAGAAAAGCTAAAACAAATGTATAATGATGTTTTTAATGATTTCCACAGAAAACAACACTCAATCAATCAGCAAAATCAACATCTTAATGACACCAACAAGTAGAAAGTGAATACCAATTGACTACAAACCCTATAACTCAATCATATTTCACTTCAAAGCCAATGAGACAAAATTTTCAAATAAATCAAGACAATCAATTAAAAACACTAACAAATTCAAGCATACAAGATGGGAAAAGACCTCAAGGGCCAAGACACACTAGATTTTAAGGCAGAAACCTTAAAAATTCTCACATTCAAGGATCATTGCTACTTTAGATAACAAATAAAACTTGTGTTGACAGGGTCATCAACGCTACTTTTCATAGCAAAACCGGTGTTGTCAGCACTACTTTTCATAGCAAAAACTGTGCTGGTCTTCAACGCAAGTAAACAATGGAGAAAATTGTTTTCAATGCGACTGTAAAGGTAAAAACAAGTGTTGCTAGCGTGACTGTCACTGATAAAACTTGCATTGAGTGAGGAATATGGGAAAAACCAAAAATGATTTCACAAACACTCCAGACTTAGCACTCTAAGGTAGAAATTAGTGATTGTGTAGACCAATACAGACTCAAACTAACTAAGAACTCGAGGGTCGATCAAACTAATCAAGATATTAGATGGAAAAAGAGGTTGAAAAGTCTATATCTTCCTCACTAGAGTCACCATTGTTTTGTGAAAGCAAATCACCTCTGTGGACAAAGGTGATCCCTCTAGCCCAATGAGTGGGTCTAGCAACAAACTAAACAATCTAATACTCACTTTCCTAGCTTATGCTTGACAAATGAAATAAGAAAGAGGAACCTACCTCATTCTAATGCTAATCGCTCGTTCCTCAAAGATGGCTTTGAATCTTTCACTCTAGGCCTCACTCCTAAGTTGTTCTTCATGTCCGGAAACCTGCAAGAGAGATCAAAGTACTATACAAGACATAAGAGCATATATAACATATATAGAGCATAAACTACTTAACATATATAGGAACATTAAGCTAATCACATAAAAATTTACACAATTATGGAAAGTGCACATTAGATGTATATATTAAGAAACTAAAAATGGAAGCATACAACCCATGCCTTGATGTTGAGGCCTTCCTTTGGGTCGACATCCAAGTCCAATCAAAGACTCTCCAAGCACTCCTTCTACAAGCTAGAATGGGAAGAATTTAAGCATAATCTCATGATAGGGATGAACAATCAATGACCAACCATTTGGGAATGGAAGGGGGTGAATTTATAGGAAGGGAGAGGAATTTAGGGATCCATAAAAGAGGGAGGAAGGTTTGCATATCAAGGGGAAATCCCATGGTGATAAGATCAAGAGTCCCAAATGAGAGAGATTGACCATGTCAACAACAACCAATATCCAGCCCATTGTTCCGAAGGTTCTAGTGAGTGAAGCTTCTCCTCTATTTTGGGAAAGCTTGCCAAAAGGAGTTTAATTCAAGTTTTCCTATGAAAACCAAAACCGGTCGTTTGAGTGTCTAATTGAGAAACCTTTCATCATCATGAGCAGGCAGTGCAGCGAAACATGTTGATCCCAAAAATTAGGTTTTAAGGCAAATTTCTCCAGAATGATTTCAGGGCAACTTTCCTTTGATTCTTCAGGGAGGTTTTGGTCTGTATATCATGATGGATATTCTGCATAGTAGTTAATGTTTTGGCACTCCAAGATATGGCACAGGAAGTGAACATAAGACATGAGAAAATAATGTGTAAATACAACAACCAATATCCAGCTCGTTGTTCTTGAAGTTTCTAGCATACTAAGTTTCTCCTCCATTTTGGGAAAACCTTCGAGAAGAGGTTCAGTGTAGTTTTTCGTACCAAAACCCGCGCTGGTAGTGCTAGGGTAAAGAAGTGAAACCTGCCATCAGCACGGGAAAGAAGTGGAGCAAATCTCACTGGCCCTAAGAAATAGGGTTTTAGATAACCTTCTTCAGAATTGGCTAAGGGCAATTTTCCTTTGGTTTTTCAAGGATGTTTTGTCTATGTATCATGATGGATATACTTCACAATTTTCAACATTTTGGTACTTCGGGATATGGAACAGGAAGTGAATAGGAGGCGTGAGAAAATATTGTGTAACAGATGCCCTGTAAAGCATGAAGGCTAAACAAGGAGTGATGGTTGGGATGCTTTACAAGCCAAGGCAAGGAATAGAACAACACTATCAGGAGGCCTGCAAATCGAGCATATACATATACATATACATATCTGGCATCTCTGATAAACATGCCTAGTGATACATGAATAGGCATCTAATGATACAAGAATCCATGGTATGGATGCAACCATCCAAATAAAAGGGATCATGTGTATGGATCCACGATATGGTCATAGCCATCTGAAAGAGGACCATATATATGGACCCAAGGTATGGACACAACCGTCCTTACAGATTAAAACATGTGTACAATCATGAATAACTCATAACTCTACGCAACCTAGATTTTATCAAACAGAATCCAAAGTCTTGCGCTCTGTCTCGACTTGATCAATGTACAAATTCTAAATGTGAATAGATGTGTTGAGGACAAACATGATAGAAAACCACCTTATTAATGGTCAATGATGTAAACCATTAACATGCATGCGAGAAACCACCAATAATGACAATGGATCTCAAGGTACAATTAGCACAATCCATGAATGTGAATAATGAAGCTAAAGTAGAACACTCATGGAATCATCCAATCAAAGGTTAATGATGTAAACTTGTCATCGAATGCAAATAACTTGCCATTGAGGAATGCAATCTCTAAGGTACTGGAGGGGAGTTTCTAGGTCATCTTCTTGGATAATGAGCTAAAGTCGACAAGAAGTGATCCATTGAAGGAGGGCCATAATGAATCCCACGTCATCGACACGAAACAAAGGATATGGTAGAGTAGATAAGTGTGATCTAAGACTGTGGCAGAAAGTCAGATAGTGTATAAGCAGTAAATAATTGTAGATAGGACTTCTCTTGAACATATTGGTGACACAACTTTGGAATTTGGTAGCATTTGAGTCAACATAGGATTAGAGGTCTTGGTGACGAAGTGGTATAATAAGATGAGAGGCAAAATGGATTACCCAAACCCAAGAAGGAAAGCGACTAAGTGAGGATGTCCCAAAACTGACACAAGCAACAGATGAGTGTCATGTTTCAAGAGTGACATGTTGCCTCTACAAAATACAAGAGATGATAGCTTTCACTTTTCCCCCACCATTTCTAGTGAGTAACCCATTACTTTTTATCACAAGCTTGAAGGGGATAACATATGTTTTCCATATAAGTTCATCCTTCACATGAATCCATCCTAGTAAGTTTTACGAGCCTTAGGAAGGAGAAACTCAGTCTTGTGATGGTGACAAGTCCTGCATCGTTTAGGTTTTACAAGTCCGATGGAGGGGAAACTTGACATATTTTTCATGTTTAGAGAGTTTGAAAAAGAAGCAAAAAAGAAAACTCCACGAGTCCCTTTTCGTAAATCGTCTCTTAAACCTGAAAAAGGTAGAAAACAATATCCAAGGTAACCTCTTAGCCATGTTCGACTAAGGTATTACTTTTTCATACAATAGTCTATCTCAGTCAGGAAAAGGGTTAAACTTATACTAAGTAGATGCCATTTCATTTACTTTAACGAGTTCGAAACGACAAGTACTCAAAAATATTTTAATTTTTCGAGACTCAGAAAAGATCTTAAAGATGACTCCAGGGGGTCACTTTTTTTGTTTATTTTTTACGAATTTGAAAAAGTGATAAAATAAAACTCGTTGAATCAGTCAAAATAAATTACCATCACCAAGTATAATGGCCTGTCGCTACACAAGTGAACGGACATTACCAATGTTCGAGGAAAAATATTTAAAGATAATGGAAATGCCCTAATTTTGGTTAAAATATGATTTGAGACGTATAAAAACTTAAAAAAAAAAACAAAATATTTTTTCCGTTTTACCAAATTATAACTTGCAGAGAAAATTTACCCTATTTTACCTTAAACTTCAGGCGAGGAGTACGATCAACCCAGGACACCATTTGCCGAGCCATCTGCTGCATGTAAGAGCTTTGTCTCTTCCCTTCATTTTGGTTGTTATTTCAAGCATTTTTGTCCATAGGTTTGGTTGCTAGGAGGACTGGTAGAAATTTAGGTCGAGGGTGATCAGCACAGGTCTTTCCCATCGAAACCGCGTTGATCACCATGTGGTTAACTATGCCAACACGTGAAAATTCACACATAGTCGCGCTGGCGCAGAGGTAAAAATTTCTTGGTGAAATACTCTATGCTTAATGGTTTTTGTTGCATTTTTTTTTTCCGTGGAAGCTCATGAAATGTTATTTTATTGATTTTCCACACGATAATCAGTCCAAAATGGTTATTGAATGGAAGCAATGAGAAGATGAAGCCAAAGACCATCAAGCAACTCAAGATCTGAATTGTATTGCTGCTCTTAGAGACTGTGGGCTACTGAAATTATTCAGGATTACTAGGATTAGGACCCATCTTGAGTTTTTACAACATCTAGTCAGCTGGTGGGATGTTGCCAAATGTTCATTATCAGAGATAAGGAGCTCGAGATAGATATCTCAGACATATAATTCATCATTGGTTTATCCAAGAGGGGAGAATAGATTCAACTAGCTGATTCTCGTGTTGTTCGGGAGAGCACAGACACATTGATTGCCACGCACTGCCCAGGTTCCTAAAAGACCAAAAGTAGGAAGATCAATATAAAAATGATCACAAACCTCCCTTTGAGAACTATCTTTCATACTATGGCTCGAATTGTTGGAGCCCAAGTGTTGCATGAGGCAATGAATTCTAATTTCCAGTATTCTATTGACTGTTTGAACCCCATGATACAGGCGCGAGGGTTTGTTGTTCAATATGAAAGGCCAATTGGCCAAGTGTAGAATAGGAAAACTAAAACAGTTTGGGTACAGTTCCATTTTAGTGACGTTCTTTTTGGAATGTGTGCCATTGTTTTGTTATTAGTGGATAGAGGTGGATGCCCAAATGCCCAGAGATCCATGATTACTTAGATGGGCTGATTTGATGCCTTGATGAGAAGATGGCCAGCAAATGTCATTCGCTTTGACATTATTCAGATGTCTACCTCAACAGCTAATCATGGTTAACGATTGGGCATATGTAGGCATGAATTTCTGAGGAGATTTGGATCTTCCACTTCCACCAAGCGCACATTGGACTGATGCAGGTAAAAACTAATTTTTAATTTTTTGAAGTTTTTTATTTTTTGATGTGTACTTAGGTTTAACTTATGATGATTTGTAGATATGGGACCAAAGAGACCTCTAGGAGTTTCTCTGATAGCCAGACGAGTGGCACACTAGATTGAGGGGGATCCTTATAACGAGGGAGCAGATTCGATTGTCAAGGGAGAGCGTAACCTGGAAGCCTTAACCAGGGGCATTCCAGAGTATGCCTCAATAGATGAGGTTGCATTACAGTACCGGAGACACACTATAGGGTTTTTTCCCAGACTACGTTGATTGTTGAGTAGAGTTATCAAGGCTATTTCATGCTACCATGAGAAACATGTCAGCAGATAGCCAACTCTAGTTTACTTTATGCACTGATGTAAGCTTATGAAGCCATGTGTCTGAGAACACATTTTTTTTTCATTTTGATGTAGCAAACTATTTTGCAATCTCTCTCTCTCTCTCCTCTCTCTCTCTCTCTCTCTCTCTCCTCCCTCTCTCTCTATATATATATATATATATATATATTATATATATATACATGTTTTTCTGTTCACCGCGCTCTATTATGTAATGTTTTGATGATTTACATGCTTCACAAATTTCTATATAACACATAGTTAGCAAATGCATTTGTTAATGTGTTCATGTGTTTTGGAATGTGATGATAAGTAATAAAATCAAAGTTTCATTCCAAGAGATGAAGTCTCAAATACATGCTCAAAATTTGAGGTTCTCTAACTAAATATTGTTTATTAGATTGTAGTACAATGAGTTGTGAACAATATATATATGTGTGTGTGTGTGTGTGTGTGTGTGTGTGTGTGTGTGTGTGTGTGTGTGTGTGTTTCTGTTTGTTGTGTCTATTATGTGATGTTTTATTATTTACATGTTTCGCAAATGTCTATCTAACACATAGTTAGCCAATGCATATCTTAATCTATTAATGTGTCTCAGAATGTGATGATAAGTAATAAAATCAAAGTTTCGTTCCAAGAGATGAACTCACAAATAAATTCTCAAAATTTGAGGTTTTCTAACTAAATATTGTTTATTAAATTGTATTACAATGAGTTGTGAATCAAGATTCACGATTAGCTCTCTAATGCCAAGAACAATAGATTTTGATAAAATTTCGATGACCACAGTATATTCAACAATGTTATGTATCGTACGACCTAAACATATTTCTTGTAAATTTACTAACTTACCATTAGGGTCATAGATTGCCCATTTAGAGGAAGACAAATTTCATGAACTATGACAAGCACAATTAGCAAAACTAACGTAATGGTTCAATGACAGCTGCAAGGCAAGTAGAGCACGAGGTAAGTAGAGGAAAAATTGTTTGCAAAAGAAAACTAACACACCAAAACCACACTACACACTATTGAAACACATTAATGTACAAAAGTATTTACACGAAAAATCACGCATAATACTTCTTAATGTAAAGCCCATTTCAAGGCTCAGCCAAAGAGTTTGCTTCATAATAGACTAACTCATTGGCACCTTTTTGTAAAAATGTTTAACAATGTAAGGCCCATGCCACATTGGTTCGAATTTCCCAGCTCCCAATTTTTCATTGACTTGATCATATAATAAGACCAAGTCACCCTCAGCAAAAATGCGGGGAGAAACAGTTCTATCGTGTTAAGCCTTAACTCATTTCTTCTGGGTTTCAATTACTAATGCAGAAATACAACGAGTTTGATCGAGCCTTTCGAGGTGAAGTAAATGTTCCTCCTTGGGTAAGGTATCAGGGAGTAATTCGACAACTAGTTTCAGTGAAGGAATTTCATAGTCAATCAAAAGAGTTGCCTCCAAACCATACACCGGTTGAAAGGGTGTGAATCTAGTGGTGGTCTTAGCTGTGATTCAGTAAGCCCATAGAGCTGGAAAAAATAACATGAGATGCCAATTTCATTTATGCATCATAATGGTGCATTGAAGCATGGTAACTAATACTTTGTTGACTACCTCAACTTGGCCATTGGCTTGTGGATAATAAGGAGTTGAGCTATCATGACACAAACCCAACTGAGCAGTAATATTTCCATCATGTAATGTCAAATATGAGATCCATGATTAGTGACGATGGCTGAGGGACACCAAATCGACCTATGACATGGTTGAAAAGAAATTGAGCGACAGTTTTACCGTCAACAGCATATGTGGGCATCGCCTCAGCCCATTTAGTGAAATAATAAACGATGACGATGATATAACCATGCCCCCTGATCGAGCGAGGGTTACATGTCATGAAATAAATACCATATTTAGAAAAGGGGTTGACGATAACAACGGGGGGTAAGGGTGCGGGTGGGGCGCGCTATTTACAGTTGTAAATCTGGCAGGCATGACATTTTTTGATTGCTAAAATGTAATATTTAAAGATCCAAGGCCAGAAATAATGGACACGAAGGATTTTATGAGGAATAGCATATCCTGACATTTGACCACAATAGACCCCAGGGTGATAGTCATTTAGGACTCTCTCGACTTCTCTAAGTGTCAAACACTTACGAAGGATAAAATCAACACCAACAGGTACAAAATATCGCCAATAATCTGATAGGGTTGGGATCGATGTTGAACATTGGGTTTGCAGATAAACATTGATATCCCTGTAGCATGGGTAAAGAGTGCTGATGAGAAAGATATTTTCGTTAGGACTTATCTCATCAGAAGCTGTAGATGTCACAGAGGGAAGGTCACAAATTAACTCGGTGAAAAACAACGATTTATTTCATTTGGCTATGGCAAATTACAAATAAAATTACTTAAGGATAACAATCCACCTAGAATACTTTCCCTCGAGAAACTAATGAGTCAGAATGTATGTCATGGGGTTGCAATCTGATCCAAAATGGATCCTAGAAAACCCTCTAAGTCTTCTAAACATCAAAACTATCACAAAAGAAGAACTCTTTAGAAATGGCGAATTACACTATCGAGAGTGAAAAAACATGAAGAAATAGTGGAAAAACAGAGTATCGGCAGTTTAAACAACTTTGCACAGCAATCGTCGGATTTGGCTGATCAACGGTCCAAATCTTATCATCATATTGCAATCGGAAGAGGCTATCAGAGGCCATCGGAGGCTACCACATAGATATTGTGACAGCGATCGGTGTGGTCAACAAGGACCGTCGATCAAGTGCGCAGATCGATGGCTCAAGTTGAATTGCAATATCGCGTCGAAAAACCACAAGGGAGTGCTTACCAACGACCCAAGGCTTATGCAATATGCGATTGCGACAAGTCACATCGCAATATCACATCGGAGCAACACAAAGGAGTGGAGCCAATACATGCAGTTGCGATAGCTGGACCTGACAAGATTATGAACGAAAACACATATATTTTGAGTTCCGAAAAATAGGGTTTTCCTTTGTATTTCCCGTTTTCATTAAATAAACAAAATAAAAAGAACAAAGCGTCGATGCGATGAAAACGGACCCAACAAGATTATGGATGATAGTTGATAATATTTCAAGTTCGATTAAAGGGTTTTTTCAATGTAAATCACATTTTCATTAAATGAACAAAAAGCAAAATAAATGTGAATAAAGCTATGAAACGAACCTAAAAGGGTTTATACATGAAGATATATATGTCTAGATTTCCGTAACAAGTGGTATTTTAGGCAGGTCGTAGGCGGTAAGTGGTTTTGGCTAGGCTTCGCCCGAGCCCATACATTGGTTGCCACGTGGCTAGGCGCCGGAGAGAGAAAACCACCCTTTTCGGATGGTTAACCCCCGTATGCATGAGCTGCCTGAAATGGATCTCAATCGTTGGATCAATATCACTCAGATCAATAGTGGAGATGTGATAAGCGATATAAAGGCGGACCCGATAGGAGTATAGAGCGGATTTAAGGATATTTGAAGTCCGATAAATGACAATTTGGCGAATTTTCCTGTGTTTTTAGTGTATTTCTCTGTGTAAACAGAGAACACTATTTTTGGGGATTTCAAAGGCCCGATGGTCCCTTCCATTGCAGAACAGGTGGCCACCTTCCCTGAAGACGTGATGCCATGATTGCTAACGCTTAGAAGGGGATTCAAGTGGAGAGAGGTCGGGAGCCAGAGAACCTGAGAAGAGGAAACGAACAAACAGTGCCAATTGGCTTAAAAGCCATAGAAGAAAGAAGACAGGGACAAGCAGTTCTGAGATAGAGAGAAAACAACGACAGAGAGTCAGTGAGGAGAGTTAGTGTACTCAGAAAGACCTAGGGAATCCAAGTAAAGCCTTACTGTTTTGTATTTGTTGTGTGAGACTCAAATTGAGCTCACTTTTGTAAAACTCTGTTTTCGAAGACATAATAGAGAGGTCACCACTGAAGGCTGGACCAAGAGATGTAGCCCAAGAGTGTTGGGTGAACTCCTTGATTATCTTGATGTGTTATATGTGTGTGTGTCTATTATGTTTCTTTAACTGCTTCATTGTCTATGTTATTCGCAAACTTATAGATCCATTACACTAAGTATAGGCAAATCCATGCACATGAGTCTATAATACATTAATATTAGTCTAAGATCTCATTTTTAGATCAATTGGTATCAGATCTTTAGGTTTTCTAAGGTTAGACAAGTTTGTGATGGATTATTGAATGCTAACTAGGTTAAAGCTCAAAATAGGAGAAGGAGAACTTGTTGAGACTAATCCAGAAATTGGAAGAGTCCATCCTAGGAGGAGGATGGCAGAACAAACCTCATCAAAATCAGACTCTTATTTCATGGACAGTTTCATGACCATGAGAGCCATGGTGGAAGAGATGTATCGATAATTTAAGAAAGGTTGAGGTGAAAGCACTTCAACATCTCAAACAGAAAAAGGAGCAAATGAACCTATTCTAGATGGCCATCTAGAAGGCAAAGGAAAAGAATAGAGGCCCTCTCCACCATCTACTCCATCATCACCATCCTCATCATCTTCTTCACATAAAACTAGCCCTGAAAACAAAAAGAAGAAAACATCTATGATTATATTAGATGTGAAATTTGATTTTCCAATTTATGATGGTGAATTAAATGTAGAAAAGCTAGATAACTGGATTAACCAAATTGATGTATATTACAGGGTGCAGAACATTAATTTAGAAAGGAGAAAGATTAAGCTGGCTAGCCTTCGCCTTAGAGGAACTGCCATAGTGTGGTGGGAAGGCAAGACACAAGCTGATTTGAAGAAGCATGGTAAAATTCTTTCTACCTGGAGTGAATTTGTTTCTGCCATTAAAAAACAATTCTGTCCACTAGCTTATATGAAACAAGCAATGATGAGTTGGAAAACTCTTCGCCAATTAAAGGGGCAAAGTGTACAAAGATATACCCAGGAATTTAGAAAAAGAGCTTTAATTCTAGGCATTTCTCTAGACTCACCTGAAACTTTGTTGAAGTATATAGGTGGTTTGCATAGCTATTTGAGGCACACCACTCTGTTTAACCCCACTAGCATAGATGAGGTATTTATTCAGGCTACACATCTAGAGGCTAGAGGCAAGAATGTGAACCCAGGGATTGGGGGATCATCAAAACCATCTGCAAGCAAGAACAAGGAAAAGAAGAAGCAAAAATGGAAAGAGAGGAAGACAAACGTTGTACAGAAACACAAACCTTCATGCACTCACTGCAAGAAGGATGGACATGATGATGAACGCTACTGGTCTTTGCATCCAGAGCTAAAACCCAAGAAGTTCAGTGGTAAGAAGAAGAAGACTACTGCTTCTATACAGAAAGACTTGGGGTCAAACTCAGGTGAGGAAACAACAGTCACAGCCATAGGTATAAAAGGTAAAAATTATGAAGCATCTACAAGTAATTCTACACAATATATTGATAATGAAGAAAATGAGAGGAAAATGCATGAGATTTTTCATATTATAGTTATTTCCAAGCATCAAAAGATTGATACTTTATTTGATAGTGGTTCACAAGTAAAATTGATTTCTGAAACAATTGTAAAGAAGTTGGGCTTACTAACAACACCTCACAAGAAGCCATATCCATTAGGTTGGGTATCTGATAAAGCAAAGCTACAAGTGTCTAGACAATGTAAACTTAGGTTTGCTATTGGGTCAACTTTTGTAGATGAGGTTGAGTTAGATATAGTTCCCTTGGATATATGTGGTATTGTTTTAGGAAGTCCTTACTTGTATGATAGAAAAGCCATTTTCTATAGAAATGAAAATAAGTATCAACTCATAAAAGATGGAATAGAATATATTGTAAGAACTCATCAGCTCAAAAATAACTACACTCTCATAAAATCAGGGTAGATGAAAAGAATTGTAAATTCATGCAAGCAATTTTTACTAATGGTTGTAAAGGAAAAGACCCCTGATAAAACCAATGCATTTGAAGGCTGTGATGCTAAACAGAAAGCTGATTTAGATAAATTTGTTTTAGAATATGATATCCTATTTCAAGAACCTAAAGGTCTGCCACCCAAAAGGGAAATAGTACATGATATTCATTTGCAGCAAGATGCTCCATTGCCTAACATTGGAATGTACAGGTTATCCGCTTTAGAGAATGTAGAGATCAAGAAGCAGGTACAGGAGTTGCTCGATAAAGGGTTCATCAAACCAAGCACATCACCATGTGGATATCAATTGTGTTGGTGAGAAAGAAAGATGGTTTGTGGAGGATGTGCATTGATTATAGAGCACTAAATAAAATAACGACCAAGAATTGTTATCTCTCCCTCGCATTGATGATCTGTTAGATCAGTTGAAAGAAGTTGTTTACTTTTCCAAGTTGGACTTGAGTAGTGGCTATCATCAGGTCAGAGTGGCAGAACAAGATGCATGGAAGACTTCTTTCAAAACAAAGCAAGGGTTGTATGAATGGCTAGTTATTCCTTTTGGCTTAACTAATGCTCCTACCACTTTCATGAGAGTTATGAATGACGTACTCAGACCTTTTATTGATGATTTTGTAATTGTATATTTAGATGACATTCTTGTTTTTAGTAAAATATGGGGAGAACATTTGAGGCATGTAAAGCAGACTCTAGATGTTTTGAAAAGAGAAAATCTCTATGTGAAGTTATCAAAATGTGAATTTGGAAAAACATCTTTAAATTATTTGGGTCATATTGTAGGGGGTGGTGAATTGAAGATATATCCCTCTAAGGTTGAAATCATTGTGAACTGGCCTAAACCCAAATCTGCTACAGAAGTTAGGAGCAACACAATATTGGAGAAAGTGTATTGCTAACTTTTCCTTGATTGCAACTCTCTTACATGCTTTAACAGGATTGAACAAGGTGTTTCAGTGGGGAGGCAAACAACAGAAAGCCTTCGACACCTTGAAAGAAAAAATTAGTATAGCACCAGTACTAGCATTGCTAGATCTTCAAAGACCATTTGAGATTGAAACAGATGCCAATGACTATGCCATGGGAGCAATGTTGATGCAATACGGTAAACCCATATGTTTTCATTATGAGACATTTAATTCTGCACTAGTTAATTATCCCACATATGATAGAGAATTGTGTGCATTAGTATAGAGTGTGAAAAAGTGGAAGCATTACTTATTGGGCAAAGAAACATTTATACATACAGATCATCAACCACTTCAATATTTTCACTCACAAACTAAATTACAGCAATCAAGACACTATAGGTGGATGGGGTTTCTACAACAGTTCCATCTTGTCATCAGGTATAAGAAAGGCATACACAATAAGGTTGTAGATATGTTATCAAGACAAATCATAAATGCATCTATTATACTTAAGCATAACTCAGTATTGCATGAAAGCTGCATTGAACAATATGCTCAAGATGTAGATTTTAAAGATGTATATGCAACTTTAAGTCATGGAAAACAAGTAGAAGAATTGGATTATCATGTTAAGGACCAACTCTTGTATCATTTGGGAAAGTTATGCATTCCTCAAAATGAGATCTTAGACTAATATTAAGGTATTACAGATTCATGTGCATGGATTTTCAAGAGAATATAATGTCGAAAGCGTTGAATAACGTGAACAATTGCTAAATCTCATTTTTCGACATGGGCATATCTAGTTTTGGTGTCAACAAGATTTCAGATTCAATAGTAAATCATGTGTTTGTTTCCATCATCGTCGTCTTGAACCAGTACCATGGCAATAATCTGTCAGTTGCGGCCAAGTACAAGAGGTAATCGTGTTGGTAATTGGTGGGATGAAGTAAAGGAGACCTAATGAGGGTGTTCTTTAATGAATTGAAAGATCTTTGAGAAATTTCATCCCGAATAAATGGGATCCCTGTCTTCAGTAAATGAGTAAATCCCTTGGTAAGTTTAGTATAATTGGGTACAAAACGACGAAGGAAATTAGTTTTCCCTTGCAAGCTCTGCAACCGATATAAATATGATGGAGGGGGTAAATTCACAATGGCATCTATTTTGAGCGGGTCAATCCAGATGCCTTGCTTAAATACAACAAACCCTAGGAGACGACCAGATTCAATGCAAAAGACACACTTATGCGGATTCAAACGAATATTGTAGTGTCTACAGTGAAGAAAAATCAGTCGAAGGTGATTAGGGTGGTCATGACGCTTAGCGGAATGTGCTGGAAAGTCATCAAGATATGATTGAATGATGTGTTTAATTTCATTAAAAGCATAAGACAGCACTCGTTGGAAGGTAATGCCAAAGTTTTTCAAACCAAAAGGGAGTTTTTTATAGGCAAAGGTTCCCCATGGTCAGATAAAAGAAGTTCTACATTGATCGGCAGGAAGAATGTTAATCCGGTTGTAGCGAGAAAAATTGTCCATAAAAGAAAACATATCACTCCCAACACACTCATCAGTGATCTGGTCTATAAAAGGAGTTGGATAATTATCTGTTGGACATGCCCAATTGATATCATGGTAATCAACACAAAAATGAATAGTCCCTTGTTTTTTAGTCACGGGAACAATATTTGAGACCCAATCTATCAATGGAATAGGGTAAATGAAACCAGCCTTTAGACGTTTTTCAAATTTTCCCTTTATATCGGTTGCCTTTCTAAGGTGCACTGGGTGAAGACGCTGACGAACAAGCTTCGCATTTGGATAAGTAGGTATTTCATGCACAACTATACTCGGATCTATGCCAGGCATTTTTCCTTATGTCCAAGCAAATACATCACAAAATTCCTTGAAAAGGGCAGTGTAAATCTTGATCCCATTTGGAGAACAAGAAACCCTGACATGGATGTTTTCTACAATTTCTCATTTAACAATAATATCGACGGGCATTGTAGCAGTAATGTTCCCCATGGTTCCTTAAGACAAAACATCATGCACCAAAATAGGTGTTTGAAGTGGATGAGTTGGTGCATGGAAAACAAAGGTATCTAAACATGATGAAATCTCTCCAAGAGTCAATAGAAATGAAGAATGATGATGGGAATCATTCCAAGGAGTTTCTTCGAGAGACATAACCTCGGTGATACTCTCATTGGTTCAAAATGTCTCATTCAAGGGATCCGTAGAATCCCAAGAACCAAGCTAAGGGGATTGTGAATATGAATTTAGATGCATACTAATATTAGCATGACTTTCAGAAGTGGTCACTGAAGCCAAAACAACAGCTTGATAGGCTTGTTCTGTTGGGCTGAGTGGCATGACATCGCCAAAAGAGTCAACTTGATTGGAATAAGGAACGATCCAAGGATCGTGTGAAGTGGAGATCATGTTAACAAAAGTGACATTTGGAGGTGGGAGGGAAAAACTTCCCATAAGAGAAGAGTATTTAAAAGACCTTCCCCAACACAATTGTAAGGGATGTCAGTATTTCCCACATATGGCACATTGCCATTTGAAGAGCTAGAAGAGAAAAAGACTAACTGATCAATGGTGACTATTTTCCCCTCATGAGGAAAACGAAGCACACAAAACAACACAAAAACCAAGCAAAACATAGCATGGGTCCAACTTCAACCATGTAGAAGGTTATAATTAAAATTGGAATAAATGACTTCTACTTCTAGATTAACGGTATTCCCTTCCAACGTTATGTGCAAGTTTGTGAGAATACTGTATGGATGAGATCATCTACCATCAAAGGCTTCTAAGTTGTTAGGAGACTCGTTGAGAGGCGGAGAGCCAATAGCTTTCCAACATGAGATAGACATGATGCAGGTGGAAGCACCCTCATCAACAATAGTCCTATGAATCATCTTCCCTTTGATAATGACTTGCATTAAAAACACAAGCTGATGTGGAAGCTGCAGAACATGATTTTCTAGGACAAAGGTAATCAAACTCAAATCAGTAAGGTCAATTCCCCCCATAGCGGATAGTAATTATTTATGTTGCAATGGAAAACTCTAGAGAAATTTAAGGCAGAAATCACCAAAGGTAGTTGAGCTAAATCTTCGACAACATTATAATATTGGGCAGCTCGCACATTCAGATTGTATGATGATTTCTGAAGGACACCCTTAGGAGGTGGTTGGATAACAGAGTCATTACTAGGTCTCTCAATATGAAGAGGACTAGAATTGGGTGGAGTAAAAGTGGAGGGTGTATCAATAACTTCTTTTTCCATAACCTATTTGGGAGGAGTCCGATAATCATTAGAATGAGTGGAAACAAAAATAGGTGTCATTCCACTCATCTAAACCTGAGAGCCCAAAGTTGTAGAAGATTGAAATTTCTCTAAAAATTGTGTTTGCTGTGATGGAAAAGGTTATTTTAATACAACTAGTGTCCGTTGGGTGCCTTTTAACAAAATACTAACTTCAGCACGATAGGGACAATCCTTGGTATAGTGATATTCTTCACAAATGAGGCAAGGATAGTTGGGCTTACATTTAGATGCATCATCAATGGATGATTTTGGAGGATCTCGTTTCTAGGTATCAAATTTAGATTTTCCTTTACCCTTCTTTTTAACTTTTGAGGTTTTTCCTGCTGCAGTAGATTGAACGACATTAACCTCAGAGGTTTTACCAATATTTTGAGAAGGATTTGAAGGAGTATTGGATGCAATAGTTGAAACATATTTCTTCTTCATAGAAGAAGAAGAAGATTTACTAGAGGTTTGAGTCACTGACCCAATAATATCGTCGATGAGCAGTGCCTCGTGGGTTTGGAAGATGTAGGATTAGTAGATGGTCTCGGAGCATGAGGCAAGAGATCATACAATGTGCCAGATTGTTAATATAACAAATCAAGATATTGAGCATGGGAAATGGCTTGCTGTTCGGTTACACAGCCACCCATAACTATGTCCTTAGTAATTTGATTAACAAATGATTTAGTAAACCATTCAGTTAAATGTTTGTCAAGAATCACGAACTTAATTAGAGGACACCGACGTCTCCATTCATGGATGTGATCGAAAATGCGCGTAGCAGTAGTATGTTTCAAAGATGTAAGGAGATGGGTACCATTTTCATATCGAACAGGAAGTTGGAAATGAGTAAGGAAGACCATTTCCACAGTGTTGAAGTCTTGGAATGCACCTTGAGGTAACTCGATGTACCATTTCGTGGCATCACCCGCCAATGTTTGCTAGAAAATACGTAGACAAATGGAATCATCAACCCAAGAATTTGATGAACACCATAAATGGTAAGTCATAATGTGGTCCTGGGGGTCTTCTTTAGACTTTCCTTTGAATTTCGGACAATATCCAGGAATATTAGTAGGACCCGGAGGCTAATACGACGAATGGAGTATTGAGTCATTTGTGTGCCTTGACACATCTAGTAGTTCCAACGTTGCTAGAAATGGCAATTGTGGATTGAAAGGTATGGAGGGCCTTTGATAAGGCCTAATTTATGTATTACAACCTTGTTGGTATGGGTTTTTCCCCCAAAGTGGTGTGTTTTGATCATAATGAGTTTGGTATTGCCCCCACTGAGAGGTATTATATTGACCATTCAAGGGTGGATTTTGTCCCAACAAAGGTGGGTTTTGACCAGGGTAAGGTTGATACTGACCTGTCATAGGTCGTTGAGAACCATAAGGTGGATAAACAACTTGTGAATAGTATGGATTATAAGGTTGTTGTTGCAATGGTTGACCCTAGTGGTAAAATTATTGACATGCTGCTACAGGGGTTGACCTTGTTGTTGTAAGGGTTGGCCTTGTTAGTACAAGGGTTGGTTTTTCTACTGCAAGTGTTGACCTTGATGTTGCAATGGGTATTGATAAGGCCCTTGTTGTGCATAAGGTCCTTATTGTACATAAGGCTGCTTTTGTTGGAAATTTCCTTATGGAATTTGTTGGGTTCCATGTTGGTACTGATAGGTTCTAGTTTGAAATTGACCAGATGTCCCAAATGAGGGATTTGGAACAGACTACATTTGAGTTCCTGCTTGTTGATTAAAAGGTGGATTTTTACGCCCTTGTGAGCTATACGGAGGGTACTTTTGTTGGTAGGGTATCTTTTTCAAAAGAGGTTATTGATACAAGATTTGTCCTGATCCATATGGAATAGATGACCCACTAGGATAAGGTACACTAGCA
Organism: Pinus taeda; assembly: GCA_000404065.3. Lineage (NCBI taxonomy): Eukaryota > Viridiplantae > Streptophyta > Pinopsida > Pinales > Pinaceae > Pinus > Pinus taeda. The sequence continues at coordinate 38,260 of APFE031057826.1, read as the reverse complement.
ACAATTTGACTAACTCTAGTAGTGTGACTTTGAGATCCACTCACATAAGTTCCACCCAAAATAGGAGGTACATATGGAGGAGGTGGTTATTACCCCCCATGCGGTGGAATAGGTGGTGGAACATATTTTCCACTTAATGGAGGACCCGAGGAATCTATATGGATATTAACCATCCCAACCGTAACTCTTGGTTGTATAGGAACTGAAGAAACTATAGTTTGTACAGAAATTTGAGAGGTCATGCTTGAAACAAACGGACAAGAAGTAGGCATAGCGCCCGACAGGGAGATGGGATTATGATAAAGTGAAGATGCACTTGGAGTACCTGAAACTAATTGAGCCAAAGAAGTGTAACCTGGTGGAAACAAAGGTTCACTTCTTTTAGGCGATGGTGGAGGTGGCATAATTCCCACATAAAGAAAGCCTTCAGGTGGAAAGTTATATTTAGATTCATCACAAACACTAGGAGTGTGAGTAGCCGAGACTTCTAGATGAGGATCTCAAGGAGAGGTTGGAATCTCACCTTCTTATGCCATAGGTGGAAACAGTTGGCAACGATGAATCCGTGATGCACCAGGAGAACGTTCCAAAGGTATGTTGATGTTATCAAAAAGACTATATGGCCATTGAGGAGATATGACTAATGGATCAAAAAGCATATTTAGAGGAAATAATAAATACCTTTGCAGAACCTCAGGAGTTTTTAGATCAGATTCTGAAGATGATGACTCTCGAGGTGCAGGAAAAGAAGCAAGGGGTTGAATACTCAGGATAATTCCAATTTCAAAACCTTGGGCTTCAAGTGACTGTGAAATATTAGGATGGACTCCTCATCATTACTTTTCAGTGTTAGATGGTGAAGGGGATATGTAAGGCAAACCCTGTGGTTTAGCCACGATGAGCTTCTCTCAAAAACAATAGGAGGTGGTTTATTTGAGCTTACAATTAAAATTTACTATTAATCAGGCAATATGAGACCAAGAATAACTACATAGCTAAGTCATGTTATCATGGGAAGTTAAATTTTAGAACTTAAAAACAAGAAATAAATAAAAAAGGGTGTACTAGGAAAGAGGGTTTACCAAATATCTGTGAACTACAATATACACCTTAGCCAAAACCAAGGAGTTATCGTACGATGGCCAATCTTCCTGAATGTTTTGTTCGGTGTATCAAGTTTACAAGGGGGCTGACTCAGTTACCTGTGGCTAAAGGGTAGCAACCTAGTGGTGTCTCCCAATATATACATGATAGTACAGGGATCACAAGTCCGTGTTAGTATTGTTTAATGCATAACCGTTTGATGAGAGTGTTCCCATATACTTTGCATACATGGAGCAGCTCTGATATACTCGAGAGTACTAGAAAACGATCCTATATACTTCTGTACATGGAATGAGATTTCACCCCTGGGATACAATGCAAGAAGTTAACGACAATTGTTGGGTTTATATATGCTCGAACATGTCTCTAGCCTATACCTCTAAATTATTTCATTAAGTTACAAATTCTCCTTAGGCTAATTGAGTAAATTTTAATGTTGTTCTTGAATTATGTTTCAATTTTTTGGCTCAAACGATGTCACCTGAATCCTAAAATGCAACTATATGAGAAAATGAAACTTTTCACTTCAATGAAAGATAAACTAACAAGGGAAGAGAATTCAATCAATTAATGCATCAAACAAGAGAATGCAACAAAGGACATGCCTCCACTAACTTCTTTGCAAATGCAATATGCAAAAGCAAAAACAATCTTCACTATCTTATATGCAATCTATCAAAAGAAAAATGATGTTTACTTCACTAAGATGCATCTTATATAAATGATGTTCTCTTCAATTTTCAGATGCTATAATGCAATCAAAGCTTCAATTAAAGCAAAAATGAGATTTTCATTCAAATGCCTCTAATGCAAACAATGCACCAATCAAAGCAACACCAACTCAAATCCAAAAGCACTTAAATGAAAATGTCTTTGACTTTTTCTCTTTTGAATGAATAAACAATGCACCCTTTTTAGCTTTTAAACCAAACAATGTAATCTATGTTCTAAAAATAACAAATATTATTTTTCCAGTGCAAGATGACCTAATGCAATCGAAACGCAACTTTTCAAAAGACAAGCCAAAACTAATGCAAATTGACATTTTGAATGATTTTAACAGATAACCATATCTAATCGATAAGAAAACTACAAATTTAGTAACTCTTCTATTCTCTCTTCCATATGTGTTGCATGTATCTCTTTATATAGTGTTTCCTTATTGTATGGGTCTCTTGGTAACACATATACAATTCACTAGATTACAAGACATACACACAAGCATTTTGATTTCTTCATGAATTCTCGCCATTGTTATACTTGCATTGTAATGATTTATTCTTTTGGCTGAGGTTTATGACTGAATGATAGATGAATAATTGTAATGTACATTGTTATAACCATTTCACCCTTTATTTCCATAAAGCTATAGAATGATATTTTCTTCTTTGTGAGGAGATGTCCATAGTCAATAAGATAAATAGTTAGAGAATCTAGGGGTATTTCAAACATTAAATCACTTTCAACCATTAGGATATCTTATGTCATGGGATGCTCTCTAAATTTGCATGATGAAATGAGAAAGAAACTAATAATGAACATCATGAATATGTGTTTTATAATATTACTTACATGTGTTGTTATTATGTATGATTGTATAATATATAAATGGCTCCTAAAAACCATCCTAGACAAAACTAAGTAGTTTAGGAACCTACTGCAAAAAGTGAATTATTATCAAACTTGAAGCAAAAGAGGTCATAGGGCCACCCTATGGATTTACAAAATGAAAATTTTATTTAGACACTAATTATCAATGGAGATAAATCTATTATATGTTTGGAGAGGAAATATACCCAAGGCTACCATTGTATCTTGATAAGAAAAATATTGATGCCAAGGTGGATTGAGCCATTAGAAAGTCTACCCTTAAAAACGTTGCACTTAAGATAAATCTAATGCTTTATGCATATGTTATCTCCTAATTAATTAGTCACATAGGTTTCAAGAAAAAACTAATCATGAATGAATAAAGAAAGGTCATCATGTCCATTTAGCCTTTGAACTTGGAAATACATTGCAAGTTTCTTGATACGCAATATCATTTTCATTTATTACCTAAGTTTAAAAAAAATTTCATAATAAGAAATACCACAAAATTCTAAAAGGCTAGTGTATTATTGAAAAAAAATAGATTATGAAGATGAGCGTGTATCCAACAACTAACCTTAGAACACCTTATAGTTTCATATTGCATTTCTTAACACCTTGTATAATGAAGAGGATGAAGTGTAATTTAGGGAGGGTTGGATCCCATTATTATACAAAGTGATAAAGATTGGGACAATATTCAATTGATCCTCTATTATGTCTACAAGATTGAGGGATGTTATTCATAGGGTCAAAAATCATATCGTAGAGGTCCCTCCAACATTCTACATGTTGTCATATCTGCTATAGACATAATATGTGCCACCAATAGCTTTGCAAGAATGAGGTGGTAGTGGAAACCAAGTAAGAATTAAATCCATTTATATCAATAAATTATGTGGTAGCATAATTACAAAGTTGAATGAAAAAGGATTTATTAGAATTTAATGGCTCTAATGTACATGTTAATTTTCTTCAAGCCCGCATAATGTATGATAAATAAATCCATGCAAGTGATAAGCACAATATGTGACTAGTATGTCATAGAGAGTTAAACTTACTCAAAACATATGGAGGCACTTACAACTAAAGGTAATTCCAAACAAATTTTCCATTCATGAGGAAACATATCAAACATTCTTGAATGATGTTGGAGTTTCCCTGGGATAAGATATGTCCCACTTTCCACTCTATATAGGTTCATATGGTCTCAAGAATGTCAAGGCCACTAGATAATAAGTAATACATTAATTTTCTATCATTTTGGAGAAAGTTTAAGAACAATTGGACCTCTCAACGTAGCATCTATCCCATTGTTCATCATGTAGGTATGCATGTCCTTACCATAATGAGGTATGGAAAGAGGAAGAGTTCATATGAAGATCTAAATCAATTGAAGAGGTATCAATAAGGCTAATCATCCAAGGTAATGAGGATAAATATAAGAAGAAAACACTTAAAGACAAATAAAAATATAACCAAGAAACAAGAGAGAAAGCAATAGAAGAGGAGCAGAAGAGGAAAAACTCGAGAAAAATAAGATAGGGCATGAATGGAGATAGAGGGTAGAGCATGAATTCCCTTAGTCTAGGGCATTGAGGCTAAGTAATTTCTCTATTAATGATAACTACTTGCGAATTATTTTTATTTTAATATATTAGGATCTTCTCTTTAGTTATATTATTATAGTGTTGTTCTACATCAAACAACTATCTAATCATAGAAAATAAAGCGTCAAGCGACATATAATGTAGGCTATCATACAAGGCCAAAAGCTTTCCCACTTGAGAGGTAAAACCCAAACAAATTCTTCTTCTTATAGAGACTTCAATTAATGAATACCAAGACCGACACCCTTAACCTATTTGACCTTGCTAAGACTAAGTCACAAAGCTACATCTTCTTCCATGAGTCAACAATAGTCAAACTCCTTATTTCCTCCTTCTTGGGTACCTTGTAGTGTTTCGGCTCCTAGAACAGACCTGCAACTTTTGGCCCTATTTTAGAAACCCTAGTTGAAATAGTTGGAAAGTGTTAGCTTCTAGATAATTCCCTTGACACATTTTCTTAGGATAGAAACTCCTTATAGTTTAATTTGACTTCCCTTAAGACTTATCCTTCTTCAAATTTGGTTACCCAAGATGAATACAATTTCTCTCAGCTTCTTCTACAATAGATAATAGCTCTCTCCTTTGCAAGTGTGACATCAAAGTAGCCCTAAACAAATCCAAAATGAACACAGCTTCTAGTCCCTTCGTCTTCACTTGGAATGAGGTTCTTCTTGTGATCTTCACACCTTTTCTACTTCAGATTGCTTGATAAAATTCCTTATCTTTAAATGAGAGTCGAGTTGCATATTTATAGTGATTTTCCCATGTATATAAGCTGACTTGACTTGGATACTAGGTCGACATGCCTTTCAGAGATCATCTTGAGGCCGAATTCTTGGAAGGTGTCTTTAACTCTTTAGATGACTTACATATATTTTTAACACATTGACTCAATAGACTTTTATCATGAAACCCATGATTCAAGCATTATAAAAATAATTATATTTTCTTCTTTACATCAATTACATAAAATCATATTTACACATGTCATTATGAAGATCAAACCTAGTTACACTTTTCGACAGTCCCTCTTAACTAGGGAGGTATTCATAATCCATACAAGATACTTGGGAATTCTCAATCTGAGGAATTCTCATAAAGAGTCAGATTTGTAACCCATCTATATAGTGTCATATCAACAAGCATTGTCACATAGAAATGCCTTGAATAGCATATCTATCTCTCCATAAGATCTGAGCTCAATGCTGGCGAGACCAATGATGTATAGACACCCTCATAATTGTCTCTCTCAGAACATACCCCACCCTAGTTCTCAGGGTGTGTTCCGCTAGGACTATTCTTATCTTGAATTCCCAGTCCTCAAATAATATCAGTCCTATATGACTACTCTTATATTGGATGACAAATGTTTACCCAATCCACCATTCTGTCTTCCCAAGTGAAGACAAGAAGGATGTCTCTCTCTCTACCTCTTAAATATGGAGGACATACCCATTCCAATGAAGGATTGTACTCATTCCTACAGAAGGAATGCACCTATTCTCCCTCTTGGATTACGAATTTTCTTTGAATTTTCTACCAAATTAGAAACTTATTTCTAGGCTCCCTCTTAATTAGGGACCTACAACAACTCTTTAGGTGGAGATGATGGGACAACCAGTTGCTTGAAGAACTTCTCATCACGATTTCATGAACTTATTTTCTTTATTCAGGAGTCTTCATGTTTTGGGACTTCTTCGTAGGGAACATACCATCCATCATTTTTATCCATAAATCATTCATGTCATTATTCCTTTCATCAGAAAGTGATCCATCAGTTCATATCTAGCCTTCCTTCATGCCATGTTGCCTTCTTCATGCCATGTTTCCTTAAGGATCTTTCATCCTACTACATGGAAATCATGGGTGGAAGATATCCATAGATCTTCACTTGGCATCCCTACATAAGCCCACCCAGATATCATTCAAAACTAAAGGAATGAAAATTAAATCATAATTGTCTTTATGATGGCTTTTCATCATGACATCTTCTAGTTCGCATCAACATCTCGCATAAGTATTGAAAAATCTCCAAAATATATGTATTTTCAAGGGTATCTTTCTTTTCCAGACTTCATCAAAGTATTTGTATCTTTCATGGATATATCCTAGTCAAATATCTCAGTCCTCAGATGTTGATTTCCTTTTACATAGTTGCATATTCCATGATCTCTTCCTTTCTCTCTTCACACATTTCCTTCCAAGAATTTTGAGTCATAATTCCTCAAATTTGTATACCACCTCATATTCCATATGAGGACATATTATGTTGATTTCATCCAGACAATGTGTGAGTCATGCCTTCTTGCATCCTTTCAAAGGAGGAGATTTGTTCTTTTGATCATGCTCTCGAGATAGAGAATTTATGCATGATACCTGCAACCATATGACATGACTTTATAATATCGAATACATGAATACATAGCTCATTTTCCTTTAGGTTATCTTAGACTTCCTTCCAATAGCTTTCTTGATTGAAAGAACTCCAATCCCTTGATCTGCTTCACATATTTTGTCATCATACCATCATCCCATGAATTTCACAAGTTGGAATTCTTGATGAAACCTTTGCTTCCTTTTGATTGGTGAACCTTTTTGTCAGGGCATAAATCTACCTCAGGCTGAGAAAGGCAGGTCTAGGGTAACGTCAAACCACTCTTAACCTGGTAGCTAGCCCTACCAGGTCGGGAGAGGGCTCTCTCCTTGTCAATCTCAATGAAAATATATCAAGGAAGGCTTGAGATGACTGATATAAAATACTAATTTTAGGCTAGGTATTTTTTCTCAAAGGAATTTGATTGATTTTAATGGTTGGTTGCTGGATCAAATGGGGAAGGCAGCTTTGGGTCCGGGAAATGAACACAGATTTGCAGAGGTTTCTGTGGGGCGAGGCAGGAAAGTTTTTTAGCACTTTGAAATGAGTGTAATAGTGAGTCTAAATATTGGTGAGGAGCTGGAGAGGGCATGAAAATTTCATGGGTCCTCTTCAGACAGTAGAAAACATGTAAAACTAAATAAACCCCAAGGTAGAGCACTAAAACACCAATGGATTCTACCTTTTACACTTGATTCATTTAGTTATCCAGAATAATAGAGATGATGGCACACATAAAAATAATATCAATTGAATTATAGAGAAGAAAACAGTGCTAATTCACATTACCACAAGAATCCCACAGATGTTGCAAAACCCTGGTTTATTTCCTTGCCAAAATGCAGAAGTGATGTACAAAGTAGCTCAATGCATCCACAAGAGTCCAACCTTGACAAATGACTAAGAAATTACAAGATATAGGAATCAAACCACCCATGCTATCCATCAGGGGTTGAATCCATGAGTCTAGGATCTGTTTCAACAAGATCTAAACTAAGAACTGAAAAATAGGCAGTGCAACAGCTTGCCTCTAAAAATATGGAAACTAATTCATTCAATTCAAAACCACCTAAAACTGATGTATCTACCTCCTTAAGTCAATTTTTATCATTTTTAAATCAAATTACATCAATTTACATCATGAATTTGACCATGAGAGAGAAAAAGTCAAACTAGTAGAAAACTAGGTGAAAATTTCAGTTTTTGAGCAAGATTGGCAAAATTTTGTCTAATGCGCAGCACCTTTTCCAAGCTGATTTTGAAGGCATTCCCCTTCACCAAATTTTCTCCAAGATGGATTTTTGGAAAGGTATATATGTCTACTTTCTAGGACAGGTGGAATTTCTGAATTTGGTGTCCATTTCGCCTCCAAGAATCAGTTCGCCCAAGACTGCTTCTTGTGGGTCCAAAAAGTGGCAGAGAGGGCATTTTTGAGGTGTTTTTTGTCCTTTAGGTGACCAAAATCTCCTCCAAAATTCATGAAATTTTCTGGGTTTTCATATGTTTTCATGAGGAATCCAAAAATTTAATCCATTCCTCAAAATTATTTACCAGCTCAATGCGTAGCACCAGTGGCGTTGCGCATCAGATGAAATTTCCTGTGTTTTGCAAAAATTTGATGCGCATCGCCCTTTTGCAGACCAATTTTGGATGCCTTCTTTGTTTCCACATTGGGTACAGAATAGCACATTGGAAATATTATTGATTCTACTTTCCAAAACATCTTGTATTTTTCAATTTGGAGTTCATTTTCCTTGTCAAAATGCAAATCTCCCAAGACCGGTCAAAATGTGCAAAATGAGGTTGCCTAAATGCAGAGTGTTGTTTCAGTCAACTTTTGAAAGTCTTCCTCAACTCCAAATTGAGCCCATGATAGCTAATTGGAAAGCTATATCTATCTAGATATCATTTAAATCATCAAGCAAGTCATTTGAACATCCCAACTAGGTGAAATCTTGATTTTCCCAAGGTCACTCCAGACGTGCAGCAATCCTCTTGAGGCCAATGATGTTTTTGACATTTCTCCCAATCCATGAAACCTGTGTAAAAATTGAAAGATATTTTTCTTCTTGGGTCAATGATGGACAAACAACTCTCTCACTTTTGTCAAATTCATCTTTTCTTGCTTAGAAACATAGTTTGAAAATAACCTATCCCGACATGTGGAACAGGGGATTTGTAGACATGAAGGGAAACGAAGGGGATGAGGGGCTTCTAAATTATTGAGAAAATTTTAGGAAGTAGGGAGGGATGTTAAGAATCAGGGTAAAGTGGAATTTTAAATATTGAGTGAGGGGAAGGGGTCCAAAAGGTCAAAACATAGGCCTAGTCTAGAAAATTGTCAAATTGTAGCAATAAACTAGGGTTCGGGGAAAAATGATCGATTTGAGGGATATGAGTGATGGGAATCATTTAAGAAGGTATATTAAGGATATGGGAAGGTGTATGAACATCAAGACACAAGTTTGTTTGCTCATTTGGCCATACAAGAGAAATTACCTTCAAAACCCTAGGAGAGGGAAATGGCCCTTACCCAAGCACAACTGAAACATGTGGTAGCAAGGGGGCAAGCAAGGAGTTCAGTCATGCTAATAGGTTACTTTCTAATAATATTTCCACCCTTATGAGGTCTCCTAGGCTGTACATCCCTTTCTCTTGAACTGTCACTTAGTGTTTCTTCTTCATAGCTTGAGTCACTGTTTCTTGCCATGGTGCTTGGTGCTTTTCTTAGGAAATGATGTGATGAAGATATGGTGAAAAAATGATGATGAAAGAGGACAATGGTGATGAGTATAAATAGATTTTACTCTTGGGAAATGAATTTGGGGAATGAAGGGAATGGTTTTGAGAGATTAGGGTTTAGTCAGGATTTAGGGTTTGATGAGGGAAATAGTTGCTTTAGGGGAGTGGGATATGGGAAAATGGGATAAATAGAGTGTATTAGGATAATAAAAGAGTGAAAATGGGTTTGATGATGTTTTTGTGAAGATGGGATGAAAATTGCATAATAGAATGGCAAACAATGAAGAAAAACTAGGGTTTCATTTTCCACATGCAAGATTTATGAAAAACACCAATGTGACCTCAAATGCAACCTTAGGATGATGATTACTTACTTGTAGAATGAAAATATAGCAAATTTGAGGGTTATGGCACAATTTGGGATGATTTAGAACAATCTGGACTGATGTGCAATGCATTGGGCCCAATGCGCAGCGTCCTCCTGATGCGCAATGCCAATTCAAAATTACACTGCAGAATTGTCTCTGATGCACAATGCCAGCCTGATGCGCAACGCACTACCTCTGATGCCCAGCGCCAGGCCAAGTTGCTTTGAAAAACAGGTTTTTGTCTCCTTGGCTCCAAATCGTGACTTTTTTCTCTCCAAGAGTAAATTTGCACATTGAAATGATAAAGAGGACCTATTTCACTTTAAATACGAATGACTTTAAATTTTTACTCATCTCAAACCCACTTTTCTAATGTCAAAGTCACTTTTGGTCTTGAACTCTATTTTTCCATTGAAATTGACCTTTCTTAATCATTTGATAAACTGATGCATTGATGTTTGTGTTTTTGCTTGCAGTGACTGGAGTTGGCAAGGTAAGCTAGGGCAGTAGCTTTGAACTTATTACATATAGAAAAAATTGAAATTACATAGAATTGTTTCTACATAGAAAATAAAAACTTTGTTTTCACCTCAAAACAGAGTTTTGAGGTAAAAATCATTTATTGAGCATATATTTAGTGAAATTTTTTATCTTGTGAATTTATTAGACCTCCTCATGTGCCTACTTACCCTTTTATTGAGTTTTTCATGACCATGGTGATGAAACCCTAGACCTAATGAAACCTAAAACCCTAAAAATGATTTTTGCAAATGTAATGACAAAAAATGACTGTAAATGACCTAAACATGTGAAAATAGACCAGTAGGTAAATAGCATGAGGGAAATTAAAAATGAACTACTACCATCAGTTGATCCATGACCTAATGGAATGCAATTGATTGGATGGGACACCTAAAATGCATGCAAAAAGAGAAATTTTGATCACTGATGGAGGGATGAAGATACCGACACTAACACTTTCAATGAAGATTCCAATAGAGGATCTTGGGTATCCTCCTCCATCAAATGTTTCCTTTCGATTGGTGTATTATGAAATTTGTACTAGATGACCTTTTCTTCCTTTTCCCATAAGTGTGACTTATGCTTCTAATGAGGTTACAAAGAGATATAGCCCTCCATAGACTTATATTTTAGCCATATTTCATGCTTTTCTATGATGATGTCACGAGCTCTTTATTTTAATGCTTTTGTGATGTCATGATGCATCCTATCATTTTCCTTACCGACTCATGATAGCCATATCGTACAATAGAAAACTTGAAAATAACTAGGCGAGGAAGATTATCTCAATCATAGTAGAGATATATTACTTCCTCGTTCTTTGAATTTTTCTTTTAGCTTCCTCCAGTTCTTCAGTGATATGGGCTTCTTATCTAACTATTTTATTATTTTCCTTCTTGATATTAGGACAATCTCTTTTGTAATGCCCATATTCTTTACATCCATAGCATTGACTCTTAGCCATGTTCCTTTTCTTTTTCTGAGGACCTAATTTCCCATATTTTCCTCTTCTCCTTGTCATAGCAGCGTATGATTGATTTTGATCACTTGATCCCACATCAGGTTTTTCCTTTAGTATCGTTTCTTTAATCTTGCATAATGACCATATATCCTGGAATGGAGTAGCTTCTTTCTTCCCACAAATGCTTGATGTAAAGTTACCCCACTTCTTTGGTAGTTCATTTAGTAATACGATGGTCATCTCCTTGTCAGACATTATTTCTCCTAGATATGAAGTTGATCCCTTATTTTGGATATCCTCATAAAGTATGAAGCTATCCCTTCTTATTTTGATATCCTTAGCTTGTAGAGTTCTTTTCTTAGAGAGATAACTTCTCTTGTAGTGCTTACAGAAAACAACTCTACCAATTTGTCATATATTTCTTTTGATGTGTCGAGTTTATATACATATGGAATGAGGGGATCCTTGATGGATTCTATGAGAATCCTTTGAGCCCTCACTCCCCATTTCATAAACTTTGTAAGTGCTTAAGCATATTCTTTCATTGGTTTGGTGATGGATCCTTTGACATGATCCATCGCCTCATTTTCAACGAGATTTAGATTTGTCCTCTTCTTCCATGCAATATAGTTTGAATCCAAAACCAATTTGTAGATTTCCTTACAAAAAGACACTTTGACAGATTCAAACATAAATATACTTACTTGTGAATATGCTTCTTTCACTTGCTACCTCCTTGAATTTGATGATAATATAGATGATCGTGAAATTTTCCTTGATGAAGATAGATCTCTTCAAGACTGATCAGTGGCTCAAAAAATAAGGAGATCACTTTAGATCCTTTGATAGTGATGTCCTCATTGATAATGATGACTTCTTGATGCTTCTTGGATGATCTTATTCAATGGTAAGGTTCTTGCTTCAATAAGAGGACATTTCCTTGGAGCTTTTGAAGATGATGACAACATCCTTGATCTTGCTTCTCTAGGATGAATAGTATTCAAGAAAGTTGATTTATAAGTCCCTTCAACTTGAGTAATGTCTTTGTGGCCTTTTTAGGATTTCATGACTTCTTCTTGGTGTGGACTTCTTCTTCGATCTAGGGTTTTGATACTTATTTGTAGATATTGAATTCACTTGGACCCTTAAATTATTTTTGATTTGATACTTTAGTGTTCCTTGATAAGATGACCTTCCTTGACTTTGCTAGGCCCTTAGCTCTGATACCATGTTGAGAAATCTAGGGCATCAAGACTAAGTGATTTATATATTAATGATAACTTCTTGTGAATGCTTTTTACTTTAATAGATTAGGATATTCTCTTTAGTTAGATTATTATAGTGTTTTTCTTCATCAAACAACTACCAAAGCATAAACAATGAAGAGACAAGATACATAGAATGTAATCTATCAGCCAAGGCCAAAACTCTCCCACTTGGGAGGAAACACCCAAACGAATTCTTCTTATAGAGACTTGAATTGACAAATACCAAGACCAAGACCTTTGACCTATTTGAACTTTACAAGACCAAGTCACAAAGCATCCTCTTCTTCCTTAAGTTAACGATAGTAAAACTCATTATTTCCTCCTTCTTAGCTACCTTGCAGTGTTTCATCTCCTAGAATAGACCTACAAATTTTGGCCCTAGTTCAAACGCCCTAGTAGTAGTACTTGGAAAGTGCCACCCTCTAGATAATCCCCTTAACACCTTCGATTAGGATTGAGACTCCTTATAGTTTAATTCGACTTCCTTTTAGACTTGTCCTTCTCTAAATATGGTTACTCAAGATGACTATAGATTCTCTCATCTTCTTCTGCAACAGCGAATGCCTCTCTCCTTTGCACGTGTGACATCAAAGTAGACTTAAGAATATCCAAAATGAACTATGATTCTAGTCCCTTCTTCTTCGCTTGGAAGGAGGTTCTTCTTGCGATCTTCACACTTTTTGACTTCAGATTGCTTGACAAAATTACTTATCTTAAAATGAGAGTCGATCTTCCTATTTATAGTGATTTTCCCATGTAGATAAGTCGGCTTGACTTGGAGACTAGGCCGACATGCCTTTTGGAGATCATCTTGAGGTTGAATTCTTCGAGGAGCTTGAGCTTAGTCTTTGAGTGTCTCTTTGACTCTTTAAATGACTTACATATATTTGTAACATGCCCAAGAAGGGTATTCCATACATGAAATTGACTCAATAGACTTTTATGACTTGATGAAAAACATAAAGGCTCACAATGGGAACCTTAACTAAAATAAAATTCCTTGATCATGAAACCTATGATTAAAGCATTGCAAAAATAATTATAGTTTATTCTTTAGATCAACTACATAAAATCATATTTTCACTTATCATTATGAATACTGAACCTAGTTACACTTTTTAACAATCCTTGTTAACTAGAGAGGTATTCATAGTCCATACAAGATACTTGGAAATTATCATTGTGAATAATTCTCATAAGAAGATTAGGATTGGTAACCCATCTTTATAGCATCATGTTAGCCAGAATTGTCACATAGAAAGGCCTTAACTAACATCTCTATCTCTCCACAAGATATAAGCTCAAGATTTGTGACACCAATGATGTATAGACACCCTCATCATTGTCCCTCACATAACATACCCCACTCGGGTTCTCAGGGTGTGTTCCACCAGGACTATTCTTATCTTGGATTCCCAATCCTCAAAGAATATCGGTCCTCTATGACTACTCTTATCTTGGATGCCCTAACTCATCCCCAAAGAGCAACGAATGCCATATGTTTACCCAAAACTCCATTCTTTCTTCCCAAGTGAAGACAAGAATGATGTGTCTATGTATCCCTCTTAATTAGGGAGTACATACCTATTCTAAAAAAGGAATGTACTCATTCCTAAATAAGGAATGTACCTAAGCTCCCTCTCAGCTGAGGAATTTTCTTTCAAGTTTCAACCAAGTTAGAAACTTGTTTCCATTATCCCTCTTAATTAGGGACCTACAACAACTCTTTAGGTGGAGATGATGAGACAAATAGCTGCTTGAAGAACTCCTCCTCGTGATGTCATGAACTTCTTTTCTTTATTTAGGAATATTCATGTTTTGGGACTTCTTCGTAGGGCACAGACCATCCATCACCTTCATCCATGAGTTAGTCATGTCATTATTCCTTTCATCAGAAAGTGATCCATAAGTTTATATCTAGCCTTCCTTCATGCCATGTTGTTTATTCATGCAATGTTTCCTTAAGGATATTTCATCCTACTACATGGAAATCATGGGTGGAAGATATCCATAGATCTTCACTTCGTATCCCTGCATCAGCCCATCTTGATATCATTCAAAATTAAAGGAATGAACATTAAATCAAAATTTCCTTTGTGATGGTCTTTCATCATGACATATTCTAGTTTGCATCAACATCATGCATACAAATTGACAACATCATGCATACAAATTGACACATATCCAAAATGTATGTATTGTCAAGGGTATATTTCTTTTTCATACTTCATCAAAGTCTTCATATCTTTCATGGATATATCCTAGTCAAATCTCTGAGTCCTCGGATGTTGATTGCTTTTCCATAGTTTCATATTTCATGATCTTTTCCTTTCTATCTTCACACATTTCCTTCTACAAACTTTCATTCATGGTTCCTCCAATTTGTCAACCACCTCATATTCCATATGAGGACATATTATGTTGATTTCATGCAGATAATGTGTGACCCATGCCTTCTTGCATCCTTTCAAAGTAGGAGATCCTTTCTCTTGATCATGCTCTCGAGATAGAGAATGTATCCATGCTAGCTGCAACAATATGACATGACTCTATAATATCAAATACAAGCATAAATACCTCATTTTCCTTAAGGCCATCTTAGACTTCCATTCAATAGCTTCGTTGATTGAAAGAACTTCAATCCCTTGATATGCTTCACCTCTTTTGTCGTCATACCATCATCCCATGAATTCCACAAGTTGGAATTCTTGTTGAAACCCTTGCTTCCTTTTGGTTGGTGAACCTTCTGACAAAGATTCCAATAGAGGATCTTAAGTATCCTCATCCAATCAATGTTTCCTTTTGATTGATGTATGATGAACTTTGTACTAGATGACATTTTCTTCATTTTCTCATAAGTTCCACTTATGCTTCTAATGAGGTTACCAAGATATATATCCCTCCATAGACTTCTATTTCAACCATCTTTCATGCGTCTCTATGATGATGTCACGATCTCTTATTTTTAATGCTTTTATGATGCCATGATGCATCCTATCATTTTCCTTAGTGACTCGTGATAGCCATATCTTACAACAGAAAAATTGAAAAGAAGTAGGTGAGGAAGACTATCTTAATCATAGTAGAGATCTCTTACTTCCTCTTTCTTGGACTTTTTCTTTTTAGCTTCCTCCACTTCTTCAGTGATATGGGCTTCTTCTCTATTGCTTTTATTATTGTCCTTCTTGATCTTAGGACAATATCTTTGGTAATGCTCGTATTCTTGATATCCATAGCATTGGATCTTAGACATGTTCCCTTCTTTTTTTGAGGACCTAATTTCCTATATTTTCCTCTTCTCCTTATCATAGCAATATATTCTTTATTTTGATAACTTTATCCCACACCAGTTTTTTCCTTCAGTCTGGTTTCTTTAATCTTGCATAATGACCATAGATCCTGGTATGGAGTAGCTTCTTTCTTCCCATAAATGCTTGAAGTAAAGTTACCTCAATCCTCCAGTACTCCATTTCATACTACAGCGGTCATCTCCTTCTCAAACATTACTTCACCCAAATCTTGAAGTTGATGCCTTATTTCAAATATCCTCATAAAGTATGAGGTTATTCCTTCTTCTTTTGATGTCCTTAGCTTGTAGAGTTCTTGCCTTAGAGAGATAACTTCTCTTGTAGTGTTTACAGAAAACAACTCTACCAATTTACCATATATTTCTTTTGAGGTGTTGAGTTTAGATACATATGGAATGAGGGGATCCTTGATGGATTCTATGAGAATCCTTTGAGCCATCACTTCCCCTTTCATAAACTTTGTAAGTGCTTGAGCATCTTCTTTCATTCATTTGGTGATGGATTCTTTGACATGATCCATATCCTAATTTTCAATGAGATTCAGATCTTTCCTCTTGTATGAAATGTAGTTTGAATTCCCAACCAATTTGTTGAATTCCTTGCAAAAAGACAATTTGATAGATTCATACATAAATATACTTACTTGTGAAGATGATTCTTCCACTTGTTTCCTCCTTGAATTTGATGATAATATAGATGATAGGGAGCTTCTCTTTGATGAAGGTATATCTCTTCAAAAGTGATCCTTGACTCCAAAAAGAAGGAGACCACTTTATATCCTGTTAGTATCAGTATCTTCATCCCTCCATCAGTGATCAAATTCTCTTTTTGCATGCATTTTAGGTATCTCATATGATCAGTCGTATTCCATTAGGTCATGGATCAACTGATGGAAGTGGTTCATTATTAAATTTCCCTTATGGTCTTTACCTGCTGGCCTATTTTCACAAGTTCAGGTCATTTACAGTCATTTACATTTGCAAAAGCCATTTTTTAGGGTTTTCAAGTCTCATTAGGTCTATGCTTTGCTACAATGGTCTTCAAAATCTCAATAAGAGGTCAACAGGAAAATGATGATGTTTAATAAGTTCACAAAATCACAAATTTCACTGATGATTCGCTTCATAAAGGGTTTTTACCTCAAAACTCTGTTTTGAGGTGAAAACAAAGTTTTTCTATTTTCATGTACAAATTTATGTAATTTTAATGTTTCATATGTAATAAAGCATAATCTGCAGCCCTGGGTTATCTTTCCAAACTCCAGCACTCCAGCTCCTGCAAAAGAGACAAAAAAATCCAAGCATGAGTCCATCAAATGACAAAAAAGAGAGCCAAACTGCAAAACAGAGTTTTTAAAAAAAAGCAAAGTGAAAAAGCAAACTTTAGAAAGTGGGTTTTCTAAATGAAAAGTTAAAGTCACTTGTATATAAATAGATCATTTGTGTAGAAGACATCATTTTGTACAAAGGAAAGAAAGAACAGGAGGAAAATCGTGTTTGAGGAGAGAAAGGACAAATCGCAGCAAATTTCAAGTTTTTTCCTTGGCGCGGCACACCTACAAGGCGTGGTGGACCGGGCGCAGGATTTACAAAGGATTTCTAACGGGCATGACGCACCTGCCAGGCGCTACGCACCTGGGCTTTGGCGCGACACACCAGTCAACCAAGTTCAAAACTCATTCAATCGACTTTATAAAGCTCCAAATTTTGCAAATACCATCCCTTCAAGTAAGTAAACCCTCCCATTTGCCATAAAAAGATATTTAGTCATCCTTAACGGTATTTTAAAAGGTGAAAATTCAAACCCTAAATTGTTGCACAGTTGTCTTGCAAAACTGTTTAGGGTTTTGCAGGGTTTTTGTCATTCTTGTTGTTTATAATTCATTGCACAATTTTTCCATATCCCATCCCTCTCCACTACATTTCCCTAATTTTCTTTCCCTTTCCCTCTCTCATTGACACTCATCCTACCCCCTATCCCAAAACCCTAAGCCCTACACCTAATTCCCATTATTCCCAAACTCTAAATTCACTCCCAAAACCCTATCACTCCCTAGTAACCCTATAGCCAATATCAAAACCTTCCTTTCCACTTATATTTTCAGTCCACTCATCAAATCCCAAAGGAGAAAACAACAGTCACCTATTCCTGAGAAAATCTCTTCATACTCATCATTTTACACCATACATTAGCAAATATCGAAACAAATTGAGCTTATGAAAGGGATGAGGAGACTGTGAGTGATTCCTCCCAAGAGATTCATGCACCAAGAAAACCACATAAGGGAGGAAAACACATCTGGGAGGAGCCCACCACACTCACAGAGTTACTAGTTTGTCCTCTTGCCGTAAGATGTTTTAAACATCAGTCTTGCTACTAGTTTTGTGAGATGGTGGAAAGGGTGAAATACCACCATGAACTTGCCAGGCTATTTGTCCTTCATCTTCACAATGGCCAAGTGAACATAGCAGGTGTTTCCTTCACTTTGACACATGAAACCATAGCTGCAGCAACAAGTATTCCAAATGTGGGTGAACAGTGGAACAAAGGACAGCTTGTGGGCAAAGAGTATTATGAGCCTTACGTCAAGGCTAGTTATCAAAAGCAAATCAGTAGGATCTTTCCTTTCAGATACCTAGAGGACACTTATGCTCCACCCATGAATCTCGTTATCAAATATTTCACCTGTGAAGGGAGGTTTTCTCACTTGTACACTTACCATGTTAGATTGTTGATGCACTTTACTAGAGTGAGGATGATGAACCTCCCCTATTTCATATGCAGAAATATTGAGAAGATGGCTACATTGGTGCAAAGGAAACCTCCTCCTCAACAGTTTAATAGCATTTATCATTTTTCATTGATCAAAATTGTTGTTTTGCATCAGTTGAGCTTGCTGAATATTTCTTGGGATACCTTCATTTCACATGAGGTTTTCAAAGGCCCTCCGGTGACCCCATTAGTGTTTCAAGAGGAAGGAGGCCTTCAAATCAGCCAGAGGTTCATAAGACTCAAGCTACAAGAGTGCCAGTATTTTTTACTTATGAAAAAGGCACAAGGAAATTATTTGCAGCTGCCAAACGAGTATTATCTCCAACTAGGGTGGAAGGGTTCTCGTTTCCTTCACCAGACAACAGGCAAATGCTATCTTCACCTGGGGTGAAAGGGGCTTTGCCTTCTTCTTCAGAAGAACAGGTACAAGACAGAGGAAAGAAACCATTGCATGATAAAGCTCCTTCTGAAGGCCAAGACAAGGATTTCATTTTGATTGAGGACGAGGACACTGATTTGGGCTTACTTAAGGATGAGATCATCAAGGAGTAGGAAACTGAAATAAAAAACCTATCAATTAACATTGAGAGGGATAAATGGATTATTAATTACCTGGAGCAATGGAACAAGCAGCTAGAGGACAAACAAATAATCATGGAGCTGCAAAACATAAGAAAAAACCGGCAATTGGCAAAGAAGAGGAACATCAAGCTAACTTCGAAATAGAGGCCGAACGAGAATCATGGTTGGAAAGAGTCAATATTCACTTTGAGAAGTTGTTGTACAAGGCCAACAAGGAGAAAAAGATGTTGCGCCACATGGCTCATCATTATTTGGCCCAGAACAAAATTTGTAAAATAAGAATAAGAAGCCTCAAAGCCAAGTTAAGGAGAACTTTGAGGAGCAAGAAAGAGAAAGATAAGCTCAAATTCTTGGTTGAAGATTTTTTGGCTCAGCATAACACCTAAAATAGATCACTCATGCCAAATTTCAAGAAATTTGGAGAACATTTTGGCATTTTTTATTTTTTCAGGCAAAAAACACGGTTTTTCGGTAGGTGCGTAGCATCACCGGCGCTCGCTTTTTATACGGACCTCCATTTGAAGAAAGCTTGGAATTTTTGGATTCCTTATGAAAAGTTATGCATGCTCAAAAATTACTAGGAAATTTTGAGAAGTTTTGGGTCTCCAAAAGAGCCAAAAACACCCAACAAATGCCCTCTCTACCACTTTTTGGCCACACGGGAAGCAGTCTTGGGAGATTTCAATGTTGGAGGGGCAAATGGACACCAAATTCAAAAATTCCACTTGTCCTGGAAAGTAGACAGACAGAACGTTCCAGCAATCCATCTTGGAGAAAATTTTAAGAAGGGGAAGGTTTCCAAATGCAACTTGGAAAAAGAGCTACGTACAGAAAAAATGGTGCTACGCACAGGATGAAAAAGTGCCATTTTTACTCAAATACTCTATTTTTCGCCTAGTTTTCTTCTAGTTTGAGTTTTTCTCTCTTATGGTAAAATTCATGATGTGACATGATGTAAATTGATGTACTACGATTTAAAAATGATAAAAATTGACTTGATAAGGTAGATACACCAGTTGTAGGTGGTTTAGAGTTGAATGAATCAGTTTCCTAGGTTTTAGAGGCAAGTTGTTCCACTGCCTATTTTTGTGTTCTAAGTTTAGATATGGTTGAAACCACCCCTCTTCTCATGGATTCGACCCCTGATGGATAGCACAGGTGGTTTGGAGGTCTATATCATGTGTTTTTTCACTCATTTGAAAAGGTTGGACTCTTGTGAATGCATTGAGCACTATTGTACATCACTTCTGCAGTTTGGCAAGGAAATAAACCAAGGTTTTGCAGAATTTTGTGGGATTCTTGTGGTAAAGTGATTTAGCATTGTTTTCTTCTTAGTTATTCAGTGATCTTATGTTTATGTGTGCCATCATCTCTTTTATTCTTCATAGCTAAATGAATCAAGTGTAAAAGGTAGAATTCATTGATGTTTCAATGCTCTACCTTGGGGTTTATTTAGTTTTACATATTTTCTACTATTTGAAGAGGACTCATGACTTTTTAATGCCCTCTCTAGATCCTCACCAGTCTTTAGACTGATCATTACACTCATTTTAAAGTGCTGAAACACTTTCCTACCTCGCCCCACAAAAACCTATGCAAATCTGTGTTGATTTCCCGGACCCAAAGCTGCCTTCCTCATCTGATCCAGCAACCAACCATTAAATACAATCAAATTCCTCTGAGAAAGCATACCTAGCCTAAAATTAGTTTTTATATCAGTCATCTCAAATATTAGTTGCCATATTTTCATTTATATTGACAAGGAGAGATCCCTCTCCCGACCTGGTAGGGCTAGCTACCAGGTTAAGCGTGGTTTGATGTTACTCTAGACCTGCCTTTTTTATCCTGAGGTAGATTGAGGCCCTAACATAGTGGCGACCATACTGGGGACGAAAAATTTATTTTCTCATGTTCTTTGCTTTATGAACTATAGACGGAGCCTGAAGTTAGCCAGGTAGCCTTCGAACTGCTCTTGCTTTGTGAGTGCATAAGTAGATGAATGTTGCTTCAGTCAATCTCTGGTTTAGTTTTATAAACTGAGCATCTGACTTGCAAATTTCCCCAGTACATTAAACAATTCTAGACTTTTGGATGATGAGTTTAGAATTTAGTAGGCTAACAAGATTGTAATGTCAATTTGATTTTTGGGAATAATTCAACACACTGGCTTCCAGAAGATACACCAGAGCCAATCCTGATCCTGATCCTCCTCATGTGTATCAAAATCCAAATCTTATTCTAAGAATTCTCCACCAAGAAAGTTCTGTGATTCCTGTGTTTAGAGCTCGTTCATGCCCGGTTGTTTTTGAATATCTTGAAGATATCCCATTTGATGAAAATTTTGAGCTATCATTGTTTGAAACTAAGTCTGAAAGTGCAGTTGGTGCTACTATTCTAAATCTGGAGTTTGTTAAAGATCTTGAAACTGAAAGGGAAAATCGATAAATTAACGCTTATATTCTGAATCTTCAATCTTCAATTGTGGCTACCAATATTCCCGAGTTCTTAGAATCTGCATCTACTACTCTTGATTCATCTGTCGTTGTGTCTGGTTCAGAAATTCCTAGAGAGCCTTTTTTTATTACCACCATTCTCGTGCAGCCCGCCATATTTGATCAGAAATATACAGTGCCTTCACCCCCATCCACTCCTTCTACACCTCAAACATCATGAATTTATTCACCTCCTTCGACACCTCATACACCGGTCACATCAGTTGTTATCGTTGTTCCAACTCCTCCTACATCCCCAAGGCCAGTTTCAAATCCACCTGGAGCAATGGCTGCTAGATATGCACCTCTTGTTTTGCCACAGAACTTGGATGCTATGCTAGCTGATTACCAAAATAAGGTCCCATTGTTTGATGCTTCCCAAGGTATCACAGCACAGCAGCATGTTGATAGGATGACTGATTTCTTTGATCTCCATGAGATAGATGTAGAGAATGTAACTATGAGATTATTTGTGCAAACTTTTTGAGGTGAAGTGCGAAAGTGTTTCAGAGCATTGCCTGCTGGAACAATCAATTCATTAGAGGTTCTTCATAGACAATTTCTGGATCGCTAGCAGGTAAATAAAAATCCACTCCAAATCATTTCCGAGTATGAAAACATAAAGAGAAATGTTGGTGAAAATGTCCAGGACTATTGTGTTAGATTCAATACTGTTTATAATGCCATTCTAGCTTATATCAAGCCACAAATGGGGCTATCTTTGATCAAATTTCCCGATGGTTTTGATATCGACATGGCATATCAATTGAGAGAAAGAGACCCGGCTACATTAGAGGATATGCAGAAAATTGCAGTAAGCGTGGAGGCAAATCTGCTAGTTAAGAGAGCTAGGACAAAGACCGAGAAAAGGGTGACCATAAAGGAAGAAGCTTCCTCCTCAGATCAAGTGCTTCGTAAGCTTGAGAAGATATTTGATATATTAACAATTGTAGATAAGCCCGAGATACAGGGAAGAAATCCAAACTTTCGTGGTCAACAGCAACCATAATTTAGAATCAAGCAACGGGAGCAAAGAGCTCAAGATCTATCAATGCAACAGCAAGTCAAAACACCATTACAGTAGAACTATGTCCATGGCACTGAATCAAAAGATGATGAGGCTCCAATAGGAGAGGAGAATCACTTTTTCACACCAGACGATTTGCCAATTTATATCACCAAAGATGAAGAGTATTTAGAAATTCCAGTTGTACAAAAAGATGAAGATTTTATATTGGCAAATGAAACAGTGCTAGAAGAGGAATCAGATGAATATCAGAGAGGATACATGAATGCATTGACAGTGCAGCAAAGACAATACTCACTTAGGAGTAGGGATGTACCGATCAATCCAATTTAGAAGCGGAAGGAAACAACACCACCAAAGAATGATTCTCCAAATGTGAAAAAGGGAAAGGAGCTAGAAAATTCTACTTCCAGCAAAGTGCAATCAACAAACGAAAGGTCAAATCAGCCAAGTGCAACAAAGGAGAAGATTGAGAAGAAAGATGCTCCAGTCAAAGAGGTAGAGAAAACTATAGCCTTTAGCTTAGAAAATGAAATTTCTAAGTTAAAAGTGGCAATACCTTTGACTAAATTAATGAAGAATAGCAGCTATAAAGGTCAAGTGGCAAATATTTTGAATATAGATCCTCTGTCTGATATGGTAAATGTGGAAGATGACCAACCTGAACTTATCTTTGGTCCGGCATTAGAAGGCCAATCTGAGGATAGTGATGTAGCTCCTTTTTACATCAGCCTTAGATTGCATGATTATGTTTTGCACAATGCCATGTTTGATTCAAGAGCGTCTCATAACCTGATGCCAAAGGAAATTATGAAGAAATTGGGATTGGATATCACCGGCAAGTACCATGACATTTATTCCTTTGATTCTGTTAGAGTCAGATGTATGGGTCTCATTAATGATTTGGTTGTAACTTTGGATCAGATTCCAACGAAAAATGTTCTTATGGATGTAGTGGTGGCCAACATTCCCCCTAGATTTGGCATGCTTCTATCGAGATCATGGGTTGCAAAACTCAAAGGAACATTACCGTTAGATTTATCCTATGCCACTATTCCCGTGTTTGGTCAGATGAGGAAATTATATAGGGAGAAAAAAATGAAATATATGATCACAAGCAAGGAGAAACCATTGAATCATCCAATTAATTATGTACATATAGATTTAGAGTCTTTTGTTCTTTATTCTGACAGTGGTTTCAATGATGTAAATAGTCAAGTAGTTGAAGTTGAAGACATACCTGAGATTACAGAAAATTTCAGAGTTGTACTTGATCAAGAGAGACAAAGGCTTGAAAGTACTACTGAGTAGTCAACATCCCACCAGCAGTAAAAAATTGATGGACAACAGCCAAAGGTAGAAAAACAGGCAGAATTCCAGCACTTGGAAGAAGAAGTTGGTTTGTGGAGTATGGACTTTGATGCACCAGTAGGTAGGGAAGGTGCCGGGATTGGTATTTGGATATGCAACATTGTTTTCTCACCAAATAAAGTCCCGAGTAATGTAAGAGTTTGTGCATACAAGTTGGATTTTGATTTTTCTAATAATGAAGCAGAATACGAGGCACTAGTTGCAAGCTTGAAAATCCTTAAGAAGTTGAATGCAAAGAGAATTTCAGTTTATGGCGACTCCGAATTAGTAATCAAGCAAGTCAACAGAGAATACCAAGCAAAACATCCTTGAATGAGGGCCTAACGTAATGTGGTTTTAGATATTTTGAGGTTGTTTCTAGACTACACTTTGACATGTGTTCCTCATGTACAAAATGTTATTGCAGATTCTCTTACTACAACAACAAGTAACTTGAAGATTTCGATGAATTCAAACAATAAGTTTGAAATTCATGTTATACATTGCCCATTTGTCCCTGACAATCAAAGATATTGGCAGGTGTTTCAAGATGACAAAGAGATTGAAGAATTTCTCCGAAATGAAGGTAAATATCAAGACACTTCTATAGATGGCGAGCAAGATAATGGTGAACCGGACTTAGAAGTAAATCAGATGGAAGTTTTGCAGCTAAAGGACAATGTCATCCCTAAAGGCCTCATACCTTTAGAGGAATTATTTGACCAAGATGATGTATCTCGAAAGCCAAGTTTAATGCCAACTGAAAGGGGAGTTGAAGATGTGAACATCGGAACAACAGAAAATCCAAAGATGGTGAAGTTGTCAAAGGACTTGCCTCCTCAGGTAAAGGCAAAGTACATTAGTTTATTGTCTTCATTTACTGATGTATTTGCATGGGACTATTCAGATTTGAAGGAGTACAATAAAAGTATAGCTCAGCACATCATTCCAATCAAGCCAAACCAAAAGCCATTTCGCCAAAAGTTAAGAACGATCAATCCTGAGTTGCTACCATCAATAGAGAAGGAGGTGAACTGATTATATAAGGCTGATATAATCATTCCAATAAGGTTTTCAGAATGGATTTCCAATTTGGTGCCCATGCGAAAGAAGACAGATGAGATTAGATTATGCATTGATTTCAAAAATCTAAATAAGGTGTCTTTGAAAGATAATTATCCGTTGCCAAAGATGGACCACATACTCCAAAGAATGGTTGGGGCATCTCGTATGTCACTGCTCGCTGGGTATTCTAGCTATAACCAAATTTTGGTCCATGAGGATGACAGAGACAAAACAACATTCACCACTCCGTGGGGAACTTTCCATTATGCCAAGATGCCATTCGGTTTAAAGAATGTTGGTGCAACTTTTCAGCGGTCTATGGATATCGCCTTTGCAAATGAGAAAGATGTATTTTTAGTAGTTTATCTTGATGATTGGATAGGTTTTTCCAATTCAGATGAGGAGCATCTCTATCATTTGAAGATTTTTTTCAGCGGTGTAGAAAGTATGGCATATCTCTTAATCCCAAAAAGAGCTTGTTTGCCATGGATGAAAGGAAGCTTCTCGGTCACATCATATCCAAGGAGGGCATCTGCATCAATCCTGCTTGAGTGGAAGCTATTCATAAAATTGATCTTCCTCGTAGTAAAAAGGAGATCCAAGAATTCAACGGTAAGATGAATTTCTTATGTCGTTTTGTGCCAAATATAGTTGAACATTTGAGGGAAATCACAAACATGTTGAAGAAATATAGTGTGGTAAAGTGGACCGAAGAAGCCATCAAGTCTTTCAATTTGGTAAAGTTAGCTCTTTCTTCAGCTTCAATTTTGATCAGCCCAAATTATTCCGAAGATTTCATTTTATTTTCATTCGCTTCAGAGCATACTATGGGAGCGGTTTTAATGCAGAAAAGAGACCAGCTTGAGAAGCCAATTTCCTTTTTCAGCAGAACAATAAGAGATGCAGCCTTAAAGTATAACATTATTGAAAAGCAATCTCTTGCCTTGGTGAAAGCTTTGAAATATTTTTGAGTATATATTCTACATTCTCATATTCTTGCTTATGTCCCTTACGCAGCCGTCAAAGATGTTTTGGTACAGACAGATCTAGAAGGGAGACGAGGCAAATGGATCAAAGCTTTGTTAGAATATGACTTGGAGATAAAAGCAACAAAGCTCATTAAGGGGCAGGGTCTAGCAAAACTGATGGTGAAGTCTAATTTGCATGCCTTGGACATAAACTTGATTATTGCTATATCCGAAGAAGATGAGGAAAGCTCACTTGTCCAGGTATCTGAAATTTTTATCCATTCTCCTTGGTATTCAGATGTTGTATACATGCTCTAGCACCTTTCACCACCACTGGGGATGGGTAAAAACAAAAGTAGAACTCTGAAATTAAGGGCTGCTAAATTTTGTATTATGAATAATGCATTGTATTGGAAAGATCCCAGAGGTATGTTGCTGAATTGTTTGGTTGAGGAGAAAGCAAAACAGGTCATGGATGATTTTCACAAAGGAGATTGTGGAGGTCACCTATTTTGGAAGATGACAGCAAATAAAATTTTGAGAGCATGGTACTATTGGCCTACCCTCTTTGCTGATGTTTATAAAATTGTTACAAGCTATCACGAATGTCAAATTTTTCATGGAAGGAGAAAATTACAACCACTTCCTCTCAAGACAGTTGAAGTAAGTGCTTCATTTCAGCAGTGGGGCCTTGATTTTATTGGAGAGATCCACCCTAATCTTCAGCTCAGCATAAGTGGATCTTAACATTAACAGATTATTTTACAAAATGGATTGAGGCAATCCCCACTCGACAGGCCACAGATGCAGTAATAATTCAGTTTCTCGAAAATAATATCTTGTCACGTTTTGATTGTCCTAACAAGCTCATTACAGATAATGCAGCAGCTTTCAAATCTAAAAAGATGATTGATTTTTGTAACAAATATCAAATTACCTTGGGGCATTCTACTGCATACTATCCACAAGGTAATGGATTGGCGAAAAATAAATCATTGGTTAACATCATCAAAAAGCTACTGGAAATAAACAAAAAGAGCTGGCACAAGAAACTAGTTAATGCACTATGGGTGGATAGAGTAAGTCAGAAGAAATCAATTGGCATGTCTCCGTTCGAACTAGTATATGGTGTTGACATGGTGTTCCCAACATCTCTCGCAGTCCTGGTCGTAAAACTTCTGCAAAAAGCTGGCAGCGAGGAGGATCATTTTCAGTGAAGGATAAACCAAATGATCCATTTACAGTAGATGAGATAGGAGGTTTTCCAAAATAACTTCAGGCTGTAAAAGAGAATCAAGAAAATCTATGATCGAAAGGTAAAGTCAGATAAGTTTCAGATTGAAGACATAGTGCTCAAGTGGGATGCTAGAAACGAGGACAAAGGCAAGCACGGGAAGTTTGAGAATTTGTGGAAGGGACCATATAGAACTGCTGCATATCGTGGTCAAAATGCTTTTCTCCTCAAAGAAATGAATGGGGAAGATTGTCCAGCAGGGTCGATCAATTGTCAGTTGTTGAAACAGTATTATTCTTTGAGAAATTTTCTGTTGTCATAATTTTCCACTGTACATACCATTTTATTTCCTTCATTACAAGTGTGTACTGTCGTCATTCATTCAGTTTGGGGCCCGAAGTGAAGGCTATAAAACTGAAAATCTGATGTCAATTTTTGATTACTTAGTGTGGATTGTTTGAGTCAGTTTTAAGTCAGTTTTCAGTCTTGCAATTAAGCCAGTTTTGAGTCAAGATATTGGTCTTATGTTTGCTGAAGTTATTGACTCCATGTAGCCCAATGGAAGAGGCACTGTCTTCTTTCCAGAGATCTATAGTTCTTGGCACCTCCAAGGAGCTACCATCCTCATTGGAGCCAATGTTAGTGTCGGTATCTTCATCCCTCCATCAATGATCAAATTCTCTTTTTGCATGCATTTTAGGTGTCTCATCCGATCAGTCACATTCCATTAGGTCATAGATCAACTGATGGAAGTGGTTCATTATCTTTACCTGCTGGCCTATTTTCACAAGTTCAGGTCATTTACAGTCATTTACAGTCATTTACATTTGCAAAAGCCATTTTTTAGGGTTTTCAAGTCTCATTAGGTCTAGGGTTTGCTACCATGGTCTTCAAAAGCTCAATAAGAGGTCAGTAGGCATATGAGGATGTTTAATAAGTTCATAAAATCACAAATTTCACTGATGATTTGCTTCATAAAGGGTTTTTACCTTAAAACTCTGTTTTGAGGTGAAAACAGAGTTTTTCTATTTTCATGTACAAATTTATGTAATTTTAATGTTTCATATGTAATAAAGCATAATCTGCAGCCCTGGGTTATCTTGCCAAACTCCAACACTCCAGCTCCTGCAAAAGAGACAAGAAAATCCAAGAATGAGTCCACCAAATGACAAAAAAGAGAGCCCAACTGCAAAACATAGTTTTAAAAAAAAAAAAAAAGCAAAGTGAAAAAGAAAACTTTAGAAAGTGGGTTTTCTAAATGAAAAATTAATGTCACTTGTATATAAAGAGATCATTTGTGTAGAAGACATCATTTTGTGCAAAGGAAAGAAAGAACATGAGGAAAATCGTGTTTGAGGAGAGAAAGGACAAATTGCAACAAATCTCAAGTTTTTTCCTAGGCGCGGCGCACTGGGCATAGGATTTACAAAGGATTTCTAAAGAGCGCAGCGGTAGCACCCCGACATTGGCATGGTGCACCAGTCAACAAAGTTCAAAACTCATTCAATCAACTTTCTAAAGCTCTAAATTTTTCAAATACCATCCCTTCAAGTAAGTAAACCCTCCCATTTGCCATAAAAATATATTTAGTCATCCTTGATGGTGTTTTGAAAGGTGAACATTCAAACCCTAAATTGCTGCACAGTTGTCTTGCAAAACTGTCTAGGGTTTTGTAGGATTTTTGTCAGTCTTACTGTTTATAATCCCTTGCACAATTTTTCCATATCCCATCCCTATCCACTACATTTCCCTAATTTTCTTCCCCTTTCCCTCTCTCATTGACACTCATCCTACCCCCTATCCCCAAACCCTAAGCCCTACACCTAATTCCCATTATTCCCAAACTCTAATCTTCATTTCCAAAACCCTATCACTCCCTAGTAACCCTACAGCTAGCATCAAAACCTTCCTTTCCACTTATATTTTCAGTCCACTCATCAAATCCCAAAGGAGAAAATAGCAGTCACCTATTCTTAAGAAAATCTCTTCATACTCATCATTTTACACAATACATTAGCAAATATGGAAACAGATTCAGCTAATGAAAGGGATAAGGAGACTGTGAGTGATTC
Organism: Pinus taeda; assembly: GCA_000404065.3. Classification (NCBI taxonomy): domain Eukaryota; kingdom Viridiplantae; phylum Streptophyta; class Pinopsida; order Pinales; family Pinaceae; genus Pinus; species Pinus taeda. The sequence continues at coordinate 8,851 of APFE031057826.1, read as the reverse complement.
TTCCCAAGAGATTCATGCACCAAGAAAACCACATAAGGGAGGAAAACACATCCGGGAGGAGCCCACCACACTCACAGAATTACTAGTTTGTTCTCTTGCAGTAACATGTTTTAAACATCAGTCTTGCTACCAGTTCTATGAGATAGTGGAAAGGGTGAAATACCACCATGAACTTGCCAAGCTATTTATCCTTCATCTTCACAATGGCCAAGTGAACATAGTAGGTGTTTCCTTCACTTTGACACCTAAAACCATAGTTGCAACAACAAGTATTCCAAATGTGGGTGAACAGTGGAACAAAGGATAGCTTGTGGGCAAAAAGTATTATGAGCCTTATGTTAAGGATAGTTATCAAAAGCACATCAGTAGGGTCTTTCCTTTCAGATACCTACAGGACACTTATGCTCCGCTCACGAAGCTCATTATCAAATATTCCCCTGTGAAGGGAGTTTTTCTCGCTTGTACACTTGCCATGTTAGATTTCTGATGCACTTTACTAGAGTGAGGATGATGAACCTCCCCTATTTCATATGCAAAAATATTGAGAATATGGCTACATTGGTGCAAACGAAACCTCCTCCTCAACATTTTAATAGCATTTATCATTTATCATTGATTAAAATTGTTGTTTTGCATCAGTTGAGCTTGCTAAATATTTCATGGGATACCTTCATTTCACATGAGGTTTTCAAAGGCCCCCAGGTGACCCCATAAGTGTTTCAAGAGGAATGAGGGCCTTCAAATCAGCCAGAGGTTCATAAGACTCAAGCTACCAGAGTGCCAGTATTTGTTACTTATGAAAAAGGCACAAGGAAATTATTTGCAGCTGCCAAACAAGTATTATCTCCACCTGGGGTGGAAGGGGTCTCGTTTCCTTCACCAGACAACAAGAAAATTCTATCTTCATCTGGGGTGAAAGGGGCTTTGCCTTCTTCTTTAGTAGAGTAGGTACAGAATAGAGGAAAGAAATCATTGCATGATGAAGGGCCTTCTGAAGGCCAAGACAAGGATTTCATTTTGATTGAGGACGAGGACACTGATTTGGGCTTACTCAAGGATGAGATCATCAAGGAGCAGGAAACTGAAATCAGAAGCCTGTCACTTAAGACTGAGAGGGCTAAATGGATTATTAATAACCTGGAGCAACGGAACAAGCAGCTAGAGGACAAACAAACAATCATGGAGCTGCAAAACATAAGAGAAAACCGACAATTGGCAAAGAAGAGGAAAATCAAGCTAACTTCACTAGAGCAAGAAATATAGGCCAACTGAGAATCATGGTTGGAAAGAGTCAATATTCACCTTGACAAGTTGTTGAATAAGGCCAACAAGGAGAAAAATATGTTGCACCACATGGCTCATCATTATTTGGCCCGGAACAAAATTTGTAAAACGAGAATAAGAAGCCTAAAAGCCAAGTTAAGGAGAACTTTAAGGAGCAAGAACGAGCAAGATAAACTCAAATTCTTTGATGAAACTTCATTGGCTCAGCATAGCACCTGACATAGATCACTCATGCCAAATTTCAAGAAATTTGGAGAACTGTTTGGCGTTTTTGAATTTTTCAGGCAAAAAACAGGTTTTTCCGGCAGGTGCGTAGCACCTGTTAGAAAATTATATATTCAGAGCAATGGAACACATAGAATATTGCATAAATATAAACACATAAAACACATAAAACCATAGAGACATAGATATACGTGGTTCACCCAGTTTGGACTACGTCCACCCCGAACAGCCAGTCCTTCCTTTCTATTATCCACCAAAATGAAGAGACACAACCTACAGCAAATCCGCTGTAATATCCTCTGTTTTCTCTCACGGTCTCACCTCTCTCTTCCTCACTCAGAATATAGATATACATAGACGCAATAAAATTCCCTCATATATAGTGAGGGGTTGCCTTCTAGGGCAAAAAGCCCTAAACTAAATATAACTTCCACCATCAGATCATTCGCCTAATGAACAGCCAAATTGACTAGAAATTACTAGACTTTTACAAGGCAATTTTACATCTATTTTTAGCTTCGGGGGCACTGCCCCCAAACCCCCGCCGAAGGACCGCTAGCCCCCGGATCCCCTAGCCGAGGGGGAGTTATCCCCCCACGTGGAGGGGTGTACAGTCTTCCTGGGGTATACATCTGGCTGAAACCTTTGAATATAGAAGATAATCAGTCTCCACACCCAACAATTTGGAGACTGATTATAGCAACTCCACCGCTGCTTCATTTGCTAGACAATGACTCCACTTTGGACTTGGTTTTTTCTCATCTTATTCATCATACTTGAAGACCAATTGAAACTGAGTTGATTCTCAGTTTCTCCCTGGTTACAACTTTTGTTAGCATATCTACATGATTCTGGCTAGTGTGTATCTTTTCTAGTTTCAACTGTCCATATTCCAATGTTGACCATATGAAATGGTACTTGAGCTGTATGTGTTTAGTCATGGAATGAAATGCAAAGTTCTCTGCAAGATGTATGGCACTCTGGTTGTCACTATATAACCTACCCAACTCCTGCTTCTTACCCAATTCATCCAGAAACCTTTGTAACTAAATCATTTTGTTATGCTTCTTAACATGCAAATGATACCCAAATACAAAATATGCGAAGAAAAGAGACCGATAACACAGAATATGCGAAGAAAAGATATCCAGAACACAGAATAGCGAAGACTTTATTATTCAGAGAGTAATGTTCACTTGCCTCTTCGAGGGGGCAACCTCCAATAGAGCAGAGCTCGATTACAAAAATAAAACATGATGCTCC
>APFE031057820.1:5252-20393 GCA_000404065.3 Pinus taeda | reverse complement strand
ATATGTTTATTTTTTTTATAGAGAGTCAATTAATAATAAAATATAATTTATTATACATACACATTTACGAAATAATAATAATTTTTATTATTGAATAGAGCTTTATCAATTTGTATAGATAAAAAAAAATACAAGTTTATATATTTTAGTAGAAGAATATGGATTTGATCTTTCAAGGTTTAGATTGGTTGGTGATAGTGTAAGACACTCTTTGTGACATGTTGCTTCAAATCCCCTAAATAATAATGTGTCTTGTGATGGTATGTTTAGAGGTTATAGTGGTATCAATCAAAATTGATCCCATGTCATGTGAGTATGAGCCCACCCTAGTTTTCAATTTCACTAGTTTAAAAAAAAAAATATGGATTTCCACTAGTTCAAAAAAGTAGTGTAAGGATGGTAGTGGAAGGGGCAAACAATTTTGAATTCCACTCAATCTTCATCGTTTTCATCCAACTTGATTGGACTGGATGGAGATCCCTCCACAATTTGAACATAATTAGCTGCAACGACAAGAAAATTCTTAACCTCACTGGGTCTAGCACAATGACTTCCACATTAAATATTTCCTTACATTCTACCCCAAGATTCTTATTTTACAAATCTAGTTTTTGTAAAATATCTTCTTCTTGTTGTACCTTCTCTTTGATGACCTGAGCAATAAAGTATTTCTTATACCAATATAATTCAATAAACTTAAATATTGTAGTATCCCTATACATAGAAAAAAATATTATAGGTTATGCAGTCCTTGAATTCAAATTCCAATTGAGATTTTGAAAGCTTCTATCTTTTTGGATGAATGGTTTTCTTCATAAAAACCATCTCTTGTTTGACACTCTCTAGAAATACACAATGGTAATTTGATACTTCTTACATGACATCTACTTGAGCTCTACTAATCCTCTAAGTTGTTTTATGGTAATGGTAACTATTTGTTAGGTATTTGGATTGGTTGTTGTGGCCTTGCATATTGAATCATGTTCTTTCCCCTAACCCTTCTTCCTTCATGGTTGATAAATTTCTGCGACCAAAAGAGAAATGGTGTAGGATGTAGATTTAACTAGTAGAGAGAACTTGTGGACCAATGTATTCGAGTTGGGTGGGAATGAGAGCAGGTGAATCCATGCCATCTCCTATCATGAACTCTCTAACCCTAGAAATCATAATGAACACATAGAAAATCAACCATACACACCAAATAACTTGGCATGTAGAAGAAATAACCTCAAAAATCTATCCAAAGACCAAACATATGGAGTTGAGTTATTCCTAGCTTTGAGGTATAAGTAGTTAAAATGTGACATATTTCTTAAGCTATGTTTCTCCCTAGAATCATGAGAGATTATATAATTACTGAAATAACACTTCTTCTACCCATCGTCATTAGAGGTTGAGAAACTAGAGCAAGGTGGGTTTATTTGGTCATAATTAGCACGGTCTAGCCCCTAGTCCATTGAAGGACAATATACATTAAGGAACTCTGGTGTGGAAGTGCCTTATTAACACATGGACTCTTATTTAAGTTACCATTTTGACACACCATTTGGGAAATGACTTGTCCTTGATTGTATTTATGGACACCGACCATAATTATGAGAGGTTAAAAGATGAATTTATTATGTAGAATGTAAGTGCACAAGTTTTTCAAAGATGAGATAAGAACATGCCTCATATTCATTAATGCATAAATCTACATGCCTTTGGTTTCTTTCTAATTGTTATGTAGTTTGAGCCTCTGAGTGGGTTAATCTAATGTAGTTTATTAGGATTCTCATTGTGGTTAGTGATTGAAGAAGATAAAAAAAAATCCTTGGTATTTTTGGATTTGATAATATGTATATTTAGGCCTCTTATCTTCCCGATATTTTGTGAATTTGGTTTTTATTGATTTGTTAGGAAGGTGCTTGTTTGTTTTGAGGAGAAAAGGTTGAGATCTTGACATGGAAAATTATTAGGAGCAAACTTTGACATGGACCCTCTTTGTCTCTCCTCTAAAAATAATCTAATGGTTTAGGAGAGTAACAAGGGAATAAGAGGGTACTAATAAGAAAATCATTTAGAGAATGGTAAAGACCACTGGAAAGGAGAAGAGGTGGAGTGGAAGAAAGTTTTAACTTATAATGAAATGCGAACTAAGTAGTAGGTGGAAATCATAAAAATATGGTAAAGAGTTTGAAAAGGGATTTTTCTAAAGACAAGCACTTAGAGACACATTAAATTTACTACCATGGATCTTGGTCACTTGAGGTGTAGTATCATAGCTAGGGGCTTAATGGGTCCAATTATCCAATATATTGAAATCTGCAAAGTAAATGTAGTAGTTTATCACACAAATTAGAAAATAAACAAGGTAAAATAGCTTAATGGACATACATTCATTTAGAACATATAGAACCATATTCATAGTCATTGGAAAGAGATCTACTCATTATTATTATCCAAAATTGTAGATGTATATATAATTTATAAAAATGCAAAACTCAACATTTTATTTTGGCTTTAAGATGATTCTTTATGATTTTATGTATTTATATCTTGGCATTGGCTAGTTGGTGAGACTCAGATGCCAATAATCTGTATTTGTTCTTTTCACTAGATAACTATGTAGATTCTCTTAGTTTTTCATATTCTTTGTATTTGTCTTTATGCTTAATCTATCTCTTCAATAGATCTATTATTGTCTCTTCAGTTTCTACCATGAATAGATTTTTTTTGTCACTTTTCATCACACATGTGCTCATTCTATTCACTATGCATGTTCTTTGTCCTGAATGGTTCTACAATGCTTGGATGAAGTTTTAATTTTACATTATATCATGCTTTCCGATTTTGTGGTTTCCATCATTATGGTTGAATTATGCACTATATTTTTCTCTTATCTTTCCCATGCTTAAATTCTTATTATGGCCACATCTATTGTGATTATTTGTGTTGTACTCATTTGGTGTAGTCTCACACTTTAAAAATCTATAGATGCTCCTACATAAAGTTCTCTTGCAATAAACAAAATACATTATCATCATTATATCATCTTTGGTACTTAGGGTTTTATATGAAGCATTACTTCAAAAAAATTGTAAATCTATGCATTGGTTTCAATCATAAGTCCTCAAATTGATATGCCAAGTATTTCTCTCATTCTGATAATGACATCACTATTGGTTTTGATGCCATACATTGTAAGTTTCCTTCAACATGTAATTATTATTTATATGATATTAATATATATTAGAAATTATTGATATACAATGCCTTTTGATGTACTTTGGAGCATTATCCAATAATGAATGATGGCTTGCCCCAACATGTTAAAATATTTTCAATACATAATCACCAACTATAAAAGCTCACTTTTGTTATACGTTATAATGTTGTTTGGGTCTAATTATGCATATGACCTTTTGCGTTTTTGGATTGCAAACATTTACACCTTATCGCCCACCCACATATGAGGTTAAGGTGTTACATTTTGTGTATGCAAATGTCAATCTTCACCTCTTAGACAATAAATGATGGTTGGGTGACTATCTACATTGAGATGGTGGTGGTGATGAGGGTTGAGGATGTATATTTGTGGATTTGTTTATGTGAACACAAGATTCACAACTCACTATTACATGCATTTACCTCCTTAATATATTTAGAGAAGAATCTAACTATGCTTAAAACTTTTTGACATTGAAAGGTTGGATTAATAGTTTCCTCAACTTCTCAAATATATTTTTCTAGTGCACAACTACCACCTATTAATTTTTTTTTCTAAATATATTTTGGTGTTATTGAATATTAGTCCATTCTTCCTAAAAGTTTGTAAAAGTTTACACTAGTGGGCACCTCATGTTATTAGTACTTGAGGTAGTGTAAGTAACATAAATCATTTTCAATTTGATACATTTTTTTTGACAAACACTCTTTGATTATTTTCAACACTGTTTAATTTGTTTTCTCATCTAAACATGCAAAAGAATTTTTTTTGGACATTTTACCATTCAAAGAGTATGAAGAGATCAATACCATTATCATAAGTAAAATCATAAAAAATGGAATTAATTAATTGAAAACTCTCTCGAACACTCAAAATTTTCACTCAATCTCATTTACACCTATTAATAGATTTTAAATTTTCCCTTATAAATCATTACTAAACCATACTTATAATATAAATCATTATTATTTTATAAATTATCTAAATATAAATTTGTTAAACCTCATACTCAATTCTAAATAAAAATTATCTATTTTATTTGCACAACTAAACTTGTAACATTATTAACTTACAATTGCAATAAAAATATGTTTTCAATAACAATATATCAATCTCACTAATTCTTAACTAACCAATAAACATCAATGTACTACCTTTAAACATATGAAGTAATAATCTATCAATCTCACCAATAAACTAAAATCTTCTCACTTTCTTCACTAACCAATAAAAATCAATGTAGTTCCTTTAGAAAGTACAAACTTTAAATGAAAATTTATCAACCAACAAAATGAATGAGCAAATCATATTCTAACAATTTATTATTAATGGAAAATAAGTACATGATACAATAAATTATGAGCCAATAGATCATTGAAGAGGGCAACCAATATTTATTGTGTTATTGACCTATTAATGCATGGGAGTTGTATATGCTCATCATTGGCTTTAAGCAAGTACATCATCCAATATTTATTGTGCTATTGACCTATTAATGCACGAGAGTTGTATATGTTCATCATTGGATTTAAGCAAGTACATCATCTAGCGGGGCAGCCAATATTTATTGTGCTATTGACCTATTAATGCGCGGAAGTTTTATATGCTCATCATTGGATTTAAGCAAGTACATTATCTAGGGATGGACATATACATCAACACACATTAATAGATCAATAACACCATAATTGAAGAAGACAAGTAATAAAGAGCCTTAAAACTCAATAGTTTCATAGTAAGGCCTCCATCCAAAAAAGAATACATGAAAACTCTTCAAAATTTCTTTATCTTTCTCCATAGTAAATTTATTCATTATTTTTTAAAAGATATATATTGTATTTTTAACGTATAAAATTTTAAGTAGAAATTACATTAAAAAATATGAAACTCTTCAAAATTTCTTTATCTTCTCCATAGTAAAATTTTTTCATTATTGTAAAAGATATATATTGTAATTTTAAAAAAGTAAAAATTTAAGTAGAAAATATCAAATAATTCTTATATTTAATATTATTAATAATAATAAGCTAATTTAAAAAAATAAAAGGTTATTTTTTTTTTCTAAGTTATGCTAAATCTATTAATGAAAAAAAGATATCATACATTGAGGCCTTAGCCTGTACTTAACCAAGCCCGAGGAATGGAAAAAGCCAAGAAAGTCTGGATCTGGACTGCCCAGGAAGGGAAACCAGTCAGTAACAAAAAAGAGTTCAAAAAATTAGCTCGTTGCCCACGCAGGGGAAACTAGCAAAGCACCCAGTTTGTTATCAGTGTATCTAATGAGATAAAAGACCAACTGAAGAGCCAAAAACCCATAGTTTTTTCACCAAAACCCCATTGAAACAAAAAACTAGAAATCAGAGTCCCAAAAAACCTGAGACACGTAGCATGCTGAGTGGCAGATTGTGTGGCGGATGCATGGCGCGCTGAGTGGTAGACAGGTGGCATACTATGTGGCAGACATGCGACAGAAAGGTGGCAGACTAGGAACAAGGTTGAGATGGAGGGTGTTCCTCCACGATGAAACACCTGTACTCCTCCATGTCGCCACTTGCCGGAAGCAAGGTTTCCATGTTGCCAACCTGCAATGCGGGGTGTTCTTCCTCGATGAGACAACAGTAAGGGTCCATTACCTCGTCTACATGCTGATCCTTATTCACCTCCTTCCCTGCATGTCTTGTCTTCTGCTCATTGTTCCGCTCTCCTGCTCCTTGGATGCTTGTATGAGCCATATCTGGTTTGGCTTTGGTGTGGCTGCATCCTTCTGTGGTGTGCCCACCACCTACAATGTTCGGTACCCCAATTATCCTTGTGCTGCCACCACCCAGCATTCCCTCCTCCACAATTACACAGGTGCGCCCACCAACCTCTGTGACCTGTTTCTCAGTGATCTGCTCCGCCTTGTGAAAGAGAATGGATATAGTGGTCGTGATGATGGGCTTGTTCAGGGTGGAGCGGAAGGTGAATTGGGCATTTTGGGATTGCAGTTGAGGAAGGGGTGGAGTGCCTCTGGGAGACGAGGCAGAAATCGTATGAGGAGTACTTCTGCCTACTCTCATTTAGTGTTTCACTGAAAAACGCCACGGGTCTGTCCTCCTGACTGAGCACAGCCCCAATTGTTGTTCCACTTGCATCACAACGTACCTGAAATAGTTTTTGAAAGTCTGGTAGCCTAAGAATCGGTCTTTCCGTTATTTTCCTCTTCAATAGCTGAACGCTCTTTTCTGCCGCTTCTGTCCATCGAAAAGGTTGGCTGGCCTTTTTGATGGTCTCCAACATTGGAGCACAGATTCTGCTAAAATCTCTAATAAACTTTCTGTAAAAACTTGCTAATCCGTGAAAACTTCGTACCTCAAACAAATTCTTCGGTGACTGCCAATTCACGATTGTTGTCACTTTCTCCGGATCCATTTTTAATTCATTCTCTGCTATCACAAACCCCAGATAAATCAGTTCTCTCTGCAAAAACGTATACTTCTTCAGATTGATCAATAACTTATTCTGCTGTAGCTTCTCAAGCACTTTACGCACATGCCGGAGGTGTTCTTCTCGTGTCTTACTGAAAATCAGTATGTCATCCAAATAAACAATTACAAATTTCCCTATATACTCCTTTAGCATCTCATTCATGAGTCTCATGAAGGTGCTGGGTGCATTGCTTAACCCGAACGGCATGACTAGCCATTCATATAAGCCCTCATTTGTTTTAAAAGTTGTCTTCCATTCATCTCCTTCACGTATCCGGATCTGGTGATATCCGCTTTTTAAATCTATCTTAGAAAAGTAAGCTGCCCCACTCAGACAGTCCATCATATCATCCATACGCGGTAACGGAAATCTGTACCGTATGGTGATTTTGTTGATGGCTCTAGAATCAGTGCACATCCGCTATTCTCCTCCCTTTTTGGGGGCGATAACTGTTGGTACAGCACATGGGCTCAAACTTTCTCTGATTAATCCTTTATCTAATAACTCCTGCACCTGTTTTCTGATTTCTTCATTATCCTTGGGGCTCATTCTGTAAGCTGCCTTATTCGGTAAGCTGGCTCCTGGTATGAAATCAATGTGGTGACTAATGCTCCACTTGGGAGGTAGCTTATCCGGCAAGTCGTCTACTACTATATCTGTAAACTCTTCTAACATCTGCCGTATTTCTATAGGCAAATCCGTGATTTTTGTGTGTAACAAAACTGTCCTAGTCCTTCTTACTACAGCAAAATTCATCTCACTGTTTTCAACTTGTTTCAAAAATTGTTTTCCGTTCATAAGTAACGCCTTTAGTTCATTTCCTTCAACTGCCTCTTTCTCCTCTCTGATAGGCACAAGGGTATGTTTGACCCCGTCTTTTTCAAACTTATAACAATTCAATACCCCATCATGTGTCACTTTTCTGTCATATTGCCAAGGTCTGCCCAACAAAATGTGGCACACGTCCATTGGCATAATGTCGCAAACGATTTTGTCTTTATAACGCCCTATCTGGAATTCCACTTCACTCTGTTCATCCACCAGCAACTGGTGTCCTTTCTGTAACCATGAAACTCGATATGGAGTGGGGTGTTTCAGACGTTTCAGTCCTAACTTCTCCACCATCTCGACTGGCACTAAATTGTCAGTACTACCGCTGTCAATTATCATTTTACAACAGTTACCTTGTGATTTACAAACTGTTCTGAACAGAGCTTTCCGTTGCGTTTGTTCAATACTATCATCCACTGGCTTCACCAACACCTTATGCAGCACTAACGCTTCTCCTGTCTCTGGGGCATTTTCTGCCTCTTGAGGAGGTGCTGCTGCTTCCTCTGGCTGTGCCATGTATGCGCCTCGCTGTCTAGTGGAATCTGTCTTTGGGCACTCAAAAGAGCGGTGCCCCCACTTGTGGCATCTATAACACTGGTATCCAGTTCCTCTTCCACGACCAGTTCCTCTACCACGCTGAAACGATCTGCCACCCCTCATTCCATCTCCTTTCTCTGCTGTTCCCGAAGTCTTCGAACTGCTGGCTTCTTCGATGTTGCTTGCAGTTTGGCCCCTACCATAGGACTGGCCTCTTCCCCTGTTAGACCCACGTCCTCTCCGGGAATTCTGTCTTCATTTAAGCTTTTCTTCTGCTTTAACTGCACTGTGATATGCCTCCTCCGTATTGTTGGGAGACAAAATACTTATTTCGTCTAAAATTTCCATCCTCAGCCCATTCACATATCTGGCTGTCCTCTCTGCTGTATCCTCTGTATATCCTGCTCGCAAGTTTACTCGATAAAATTCCTCCGTATACTCCTTCACTGTCAGACCTCTTTGTCTCAAATTCTGAACTTGCCTATGTAACGCAATCTGGTAATCCCTTGGCAGAAATCTGTCCTTCAATTTAGCTACCATCCTTGCCCAGGTCTTTATCGGAGGCTTGTTCAACCTCTTTCTCTCATTCTGGACACTGTCCCACCATAGGGTGGCATGTCCTTTCAGCTTTGTTGCTGCAAACTTGACCCTGCGGTCTTCACTAATTTCTTCGCATTCAAAGTACTTTTCCATCTCGCTGATCCAATCTAATACTACATCAATCGATAAACTGCCATCATAAGTCGGCAACTCTGGTTTTGGTTTACTATTTGACAATAATACAGACTTCAACAGTCTTACTTCTGGTGAGTCACCTTCAGCTCCATCTGCTGGTGCTTCCACTTCTTCGTCACTCACATCACCTAACTTTGGATCTCTCCTTCTGCCTGCCTCTACTGCTTCTAATCAAGCAGTAAGAATTCTGAGTTCTTCTCTCAACGCCTCATCTACCATCCTACGGGCACCTCTGCCTCGTCCTCGTCTGCCTATATCCATTTCTCCCAAATTATTTCAACTCAACTGCTCTGATACCACTCTGATGGGACCCAGCCCTCTCTGTCGTTACGCTTTACACTTTGGATGTGCCACTTGGGCGCTTACGTGGTTGTATTTGGTATTGATCTTCCCGCGCTCAATGGTTGGTAGCTGAACATTAATTGCTGGAGTAAATACACAGTCCTTCCGCCTTGGTAGTCGGTATTACCCTAACCCTAACTCAGTTTCTCGATCATTCTGGTCATTCTTGCTATCGTTCTAAGGGTTTAGAGCTCTGCGCGATGAATTTGTTTCGATGGTGTTGTATTCGGTTTCCGCTGGTTCTGAGTCACAATTTCATAGTTGTGGGTTGACTGTATGCTGGTTCTGGTTGCAGATGAAGGCTTCCTTTGTGCGTTTACCTGCTTGTTCTCCTATATGCCTTGACTGTGTTCGGCTCTGGGTTTTCTCTGTAAACTTTGGTAAGTCACCTGCGTGCTTGGTTTCTCTGTTTTAAATGAATGAACTCAAATTTTGGTTCCGGCCATATCTGCTATGTCTGTTAATTGTTTTAATGTTGGTGCTCGCCTGGTTCTACTCCATTTCTGTGGATACTGTTACACTTCTGGTCTTTGGCTCTCGTATATATTTTGACAACGATTCTTGGTTATGAATGCTAGGGATGCTCTTCTGTTCGGGCAGGAACAATGGCGATGTTTATCCAACCTCTGCTACAGGTATTAGTTTGTTCTATGTTTCAATTTTTCCTCCTTTTTCGTTCTGGGTCTAAACCCAACCGCTCCTCTGGTCTTCAGCTCGCTATGGCGACCTCTGGTTCGTTTCCAAGGTCACTCCTCACGCGGTCTCCAGGTGAGGTTTCCTTTCCCGCTTGTCTCTGTTTCTATTATGCTGGTTTTGTTTCTCAGTTCGAGGGTTTCGCTCTTCCTGATATGTTGAACCCTGACTCGTTTCTGTTGTTTGGTTGCAGGTCTGCTACAGTGGCCTGGAGGGCGCACGTTCCCGTCTCTAGAGATATTTGTTGGCGTGAAAGTTGGTAGGCCTGGAACCTATTTAGTTAGCCTGTCTCGAGGTCTCTGTTATGTGTATGGTCCGCTTGTTACTTTATCGTTTGAGCCTGTTGGTTTCCAAGTCTACCGTCGTTTGTCTGAGATGCGTTCACTGTTGCAATGTGGCTTCAACGACTCTGGTTTTTGTGTCTGCAATCAAACCCTAACGAGGGTTTTGTCTTTCTGTTTTCTGTAACTAAACCCTAACGAGGGTTTCGTCTTTCTATTATCTGTCTGCAACGGCTGAGCGAGCTTTACTCTGATTTTGGTTATAACAATCTTTGTAACCCTTTAGGGATCTTCACTCTTTGGTTTTCGACTATGTCGTAGTGTTTCTAAGTAATACAAATGTAACTGTTCTTTTTTTGAATGAAAGGAAAAAAGAAATGATTTGTTCGGTACCTGTAACCTTCGTTTATCGTTGTACTTCGTCGGTGGCATTTGGTTATTGTACTGGGTTGGTTGCTTGCGTGCTGGTCTCGATTTCGTAATGCTGGTTCTTCAACTATACTCCTGTGTGCTTGTTTGGCAACAGTTTCGGTTACAATTCATATTCGTGCAGCAATCATAATGTTACATTTAATTTACAGAAATATAAAATCTCAGGCATTATGTGTGAGAGATCAATTTCATAATTTAGGAATTAATAGATGGACAGTATTCTTGAGGTACTTTTGAATGCTTTGGTGATTTTATTCTTCAATTTCTCCACTTGTTCTCTCTTTAAAAAAAAAAGACCCTTTCTTTACATGGATGCTTTGCTTTTATAGCCTCTGTATGCAGTTCAGGCTTGCAGTTTGACTCTTTCTGTTACAAAATCAGTTACATGTTTCTATTCCTATTTGTAATTGTAACTGTTCAAATATGTTAAGACTTGTAAAAGCAATTAATAGTTATTTTTCCTAATTACAGAAACTACCCTTCAATTGACAATGAAACTAATAATAAACTTAACTGGAAAGTAAATCATTCAACTGTTTCTGACTTGTAAAATAAAATAAAAAGAAAAATTATTTCCAGCAGAATTTGACAATTTGGTGTCCCGCTCGTGAACCTGGTTGGAGTCTTTCTGCCTCGTCACTGTGAGCTGGATGCTCCTGCATCAGGCTCCCGGGGTGAGAAAAGATCATGACTCCTGTTCATGAGTTCTTCCACTGTTGTCCCCGTTCGTTCAATCTGCCTGGCGTCAAGCCATGAGCTGTCCTCAATTGGATGGTTCTTCCACTTGACCAGGTACTGAAAATAATTTTTCCGCCGAGTACGCCTAACTACCTGAGTTTCGAGGATGCCTTCGATCTTAGGAGGTTGGACATAAGGAATCTGTTTCTTCCAAATGTCTCTGTCTTCCTGGGTGTTCCGCGTGGATTGTCCGGGTTCATCCTTCCTTCCTTCCAACAGTTCGCCTGAATACGAAAACAAATCTTTAGGAAACCGCTCCTTGCGTAAGTGTACCAGAACATCATCCCCTACCTCAAAATGAACTTCTCTCCTCTTCAGATCTGCGTGTTCCTTATACTTCAAGCTGTTGTCCTGTAACTTTGCCTTGACCTGTTCATGTAAATCTCGCATAGCATTTGCAAAATCTTCTCCATCCGCACTCCGTCGTTCCTGTAAACCAAGATCCCGAAGCTCATGCACTCCTCGAGGGTGCATACCATAAAGAATCTGGAAGGGATTGAGACCCGTGCTACGATTCGGCGAATCATTGTAAGCAAATTCTGCTTGCGCCAGCACTCGGTCCCACATTCTAGAATTTTCTCCGACTAAGCTGCATAACAGATTTCCTAGACTTCTGTTCACAACTTCTGTTTGCCCATCGGTCTACGGATGGTAAGCAGAACTGTAGCTTAATTGGGTGTTCATTTTCTTCCATAAGGTACGCCAAAAATGTGCAGTGAACTTTACATCTCTGTCTGATAGGATGGTTGTTGGTAACCCGTGTAATCGGACAATCTCGTTAAAAAAAAAGTGAGCCACATAAGTAGCATCACTAGTTTTCTGACAAGGTACAAAATGTGCCATTTTCGAGAAACGATCTACCACTACCATTACCGAATCATACCCTTTCTGTGTCTTCGACAGTCCCAATACAAAATCTAAACTCACAGAATCCCAAGGTCTGCCTGGAATGGGTAATGGCATGTATAGTCCTGTGTTCTGGCTATGTCCTTTCGCTAGTTGACACACCTTACACTTAGTCACAAAACATTGCACCTCCCGTCTCATTCTCGGCCAAAAGTAAAAGTTGTTGGACACCTAATCCTAAAGGGTTAGCGTGGAAGCCGAATGGACAAAGCAGTCCAAGAGACCTTGGGATGTGAATCCCAACGGTCACCATATTGTACTATAAATGTACATCTTTTGTGAATAAAATTGTACTGAATGTTTTATCTTTCCATTTGTTTCTCGTTAACCATGTCTGTTTAACATGGTATCAGAGCCATGATGAGTGGCCTGTTTTCCCTGAGCAACTGATCTGAGTTGCCTTGAATAGTGCTGGCCCAGTCTTCATTACCTGAAGAACGCCTGCCTGCCTACCTGAAACTGCAGGCCTGCCTGCCTGAAGCTGCATACCTTATTTCTGAAGGAAACGCATAGGTCCCAGAACATTGATTCCCTGGCTCTGCCTCTACCTGGACTGACTGCACTATAATCGTTTTTCATTGCTCTCTGACTGCCAGAGACTGTGCCCTCATGAGTCATTGATAATGAATGGCATAAGCTTTGATGCGTTTCTGATTTTGAATGCACCTGAGCGTTGAATCGATTTGTAGCACGTTACTCTCAAACACATTCAGGTACTCAGGGTCACCTGCCCCACCTCCGCTTCACATATTATAATATTTATGAACGTATTATAGAAATTTTAATGGCGAGTATCTATTGGATCCCGTTGTTGGATGTAGTGGGCGCGATGCCTTTTTACTCATGTAACGAGATTGATCATTAATTTTGATTTTAGTTTTGGAGTTATTCGAAATCTCCGTGGGAATGCATTGGTTTTAATATTATTTTGGTTAGCTTGAGCTGTCAAGCTCGTGGTGCTGCCCATTTTCGACTCTTCTATAGTTCTGAAATATTTTTGACCCTTTATGATCTCCATTATTGTTCTGGATTTTAAAAAATAGGCAAACAGACAGTTCCAGCTCAACAGTACAGGAGGAACTCTAAGGAATACATACTTGGAACTGGAATATTCAAAGAGCTTTCCCGAGCCAGAAAAAAAGCAACAATCCCAACGCTGGCATTGCACAGTATTGCCAACTCTTGGCCTTTTTGAACAGGCCGCGTCTCCTCTTGGTCAATGTCACCTACCTCCTCGTCGTGTTCTCTATTTTCTTCATCTCTCGCTTCCCTTTCCCCATGATTATATTGTATCTCAAAAGTCGCTAACCAGTCTATAAAATGGGAATCAGTCCATATATACGGGAGAGCTGGCTATCATGAATCTTAAGATAGGTCAGTGGAAGCGATCTCGGGTCTGCTAATGGATATCAAATCAACAATTGAAACTTCCGATATAAGCGAAACTATTTACACGTAGACACAATACTGAAAACAACGTAAGATGTTTACAGGAGAGATTACCAGTCTACACAAATATCTCTTGATTTGAACCATCAGTGCATTGCGCTGTTGGAGGGGACTTGGGCATCCCTTTTACTGGAGAACCCAAAGTGAGCAGAGAGCCATAGCTGCACCGAAGTTTGGATCTTAAAGAAGCTACAGGATTCTGCATGATTGAAAATTGATCCTGACCCATATTGTTAGGCAATGGAATTGAGTGATTGAAGTTGTCTGCCTCTAAATATGGAGGCTGCAACCGTAATCCTGAGTTTGGCCGGTTGTCTGTGAGGTCGAGAATAATTGTGGGAAATGGGCTTGAGGTCGATATTCTGGCAATGCAGGGTATATATTGGTTTTTTTCAACCAAATTTTCTCTATTCATCCCCTCACCAATGAGCTGGTTTGATGCCCCAACGTGCATAGCAGCCATAGCCAGAGGACTCAGAGAATGTGTGTGTTCACCTTCGTAGGTTGTTATTGCAATTGTGGGATCTTGCGCGCATCTCTGAACCTGTTCAAAGTCCTCGATGATTTAACATATTAATATCAGTAGGCGGCCATAGTCAACCAGACCATTAAGAGAAGATTTCTTTCTGAGAAAAGAACAAGGTCGAAGTTCGAACCTTTTTTTTACTGGGCAACACGGCGCCCAAGCACATTTGTAATAAGATCTCGGAAGTGGATTGCTTTTGGTCATCTTTTTCCCATATTTTCGCCACTGGCAGCCATCACCTCTCTGATTACAATAGATTCTGCAGATACTTACTTGCACAGGGTTGGAAGGGCTGGCAGATTTGGTACGAAGGGTCTTGCAATCACAGGTCCCAGGTTTCTCATATCTCTGTTATTCCTAAATCTGAAGCTATTGTTATATTCCTACTTCTGATGTGGACTATGTATTCTCTGAGCATTACGTTGCTGGTTTGTTGTACTTCATGAGAGTATACATGATTTCATGTTTGTTCATCCTCACACATTTGATGGAATTGCCTACAACACTTTGTTTGCCTGATAGCGCGAGCCATCATATGCTTTTAAAGAATACACCTACAGCAAGCCATGTACCCATTTATTATGAAAACTGAAACTCAATAAAGCAGTGTAATTCTTGTTTGAATATTGTGAAAATATTGCCAGTGGGTGAAATGTCTTAAGATGAAGATTTGATCAGCATTATGAAGCGAATTTGAAGCAATTTTGAAGACATTTTTGGCAGTCATTCTAGGAGCAGTTTCTTGTAGAGATTTTGCATGATTTTCATAGCAGCCAGATGCTCTGAAGTTTGAAGTTGAGGACAACACTCATCTTCACATTTATATATTTTTGCATTGGTCCTGCTCCATCAACCACTTTCGCGACATTGTTGCCACTTGACAAGCTCCTACAAGATCTTGTAGTAAGAGTACAATATTATTTTTCTGTTGCTATTGCCTCAGTTGTGTTTTTGAAGAAAAATGGCCAGACTTGAAGATGCATTAAAGTTATTGA
>APFE031057811.1:70044-81890 GCA_000404065.3 Pinus taeda | reverse complement strand
TATTGAATTATTTTTAAATAGTTAGACAACTCAATTATTTTATATATATATGAATGAAAATATATATTGAAGCAGTCCATAATAGGAATGTAGCCATTAAAGACAACAAACATTGTATTAATTAGAAATGGCTACATTCCTATCAAGACAACAAACTCCAAAGCCCATAAAAGAGTTAGAAATCTATGTTTTTGGGGCTGCTAAAGGGTCCCTTCCTCAAGTCATGGTCCCACAGGGAGGAAGTGAGGCCGAGACACCCGCTGACAACCTTGTGGTGATCCTTTTTCTCCTTGCTAACCTGCTACTTGAAAGAAGGCACAAATGGAAGCAAACTATCACACAACTAATATGATCTACACTACTTGTAATGGAAATGCATCTACTAAGAAAACTAACAACTAAGCTATGAATCTACACTAAGCATACATGTACAATAAAGAGGAGTCTTGGCTGCTAAGGTTGGGCCCTAACCCAAGAGCTTTAGCCCTCTGATTTAACTCGTTGTTGGCTCAAAACAAAACTCATTTTTATTACCAAAACAACATATCATATCAAAAGAACTGTCACAAGTCTTGCAGCTCGAAAAATAGAGTTTTACAATCAAAAATCTGAATCCTACTGAGATCCTAGGCCTCTCTACTTATGCATCTAAAGTCTCCAATGACTTCCTTAAAATTAGGGAGGCTTGGCTCTCAAACTCGAGATAAATTGGTGCTTTGTCTTTCACTTACTCGGTTGCCTTCTGGTCCTCATGATTTGGTTGTTTGCACTCTAAGCTAATGGAAGAATATTCGAATGGAAGGGTAGTAAATGAGGAGGATTTTCCTTCTGTAATCCCTCTCCCTTGTCCCATTCAAGTTTTGACCTTGGTATTTCCCAAAATTCCTTGCTTTTCTCCTTTAATACTGCATTAAATGCACATTAGACCACAAAGAAAAATATCCCACTCTAACTCATCTCATTAACAAAATATAATCAAAAGTATGCAATAAGTTATGAGAATAGTTGGTTTGACTAAGCTAGGAGGTGAATTAAGGCCCATATAATTACCCATTGATGAGGCTCATCATCACCCCCTACTGAAAGTATTGCTCATCCTCTAAGCAACTTAGTCAATATCCATATCCTTCATGGCTCTGGTAGCCTCTCTGACATCCCATGCCTCTGTTGTGGTCTCCTCTTCTTGTTCATAAAAGCTTACTTTCTTTTATACCTCTTCCCACTGCCTCTTTTCTTCTTCTTCTATTCTCCCTTCTGGCATCCCTAAGAGTAGTGGTGGACTGAGTTTTAGGCCTATACAATTGACCTTCAACCTTTGCATAGATTGCTTATACATAGGTGTCTTATTGAGTGCCTCTCTTAACCTTTGAGGGGAGTGATATTCTCTTATCTTTAGGTTGTATGGCAGTGTGTTCCATATTCTTAGGCAAGCATGTATACTATCATCTCCTAACAGCCTAAACATGTCCTCAAAATGTGAAATTGCTTCTCTTGGGCAGCAAGATATCTAGGTGCTAGCTAAGGGTCATTTGCAATCAAATTATGGGTACTGATGAGGGCCATGGGATTTGATTGTTCAACTCTGATCAAAAGAGGTTCAATTTGATCTCTTGCCAATATCCTTTCCATCTTTGCAACCCTTGACTCCTTATGGTTCATCCATGATGTCAAAGCCATTAATTGTAGATCTCCTAGCTTGGCATTAGGGTCCCATACATTCACATCTGTGAGGGCCATGTTGTGTAAATAGAACTCAGCCATTTTGGCCCTATCCTCTAGTGTATTTTGATCACAAAGATCAATAAACTACCTCTAGTCTTGAAATGGCATGGTTCCCCTCTGTGCTAGTGTCTTAATCTGGAACTACAACCATTGTTCTTTGAGGTGGATAGCATAGGATTTAGCTGGCATCCTACACTGGATTGCCTCCAAGGAGAGGCTAGCCATACATGCTAGTTGGTTCTCTCTTTCCTGTAGTTTTCCCCTCAGCCATGCATTTTCTATCTCTAGTTGATTTCTCATTATAGCTTCTTTGTCCCTTAAGCCACTTAGTTCTCTGCCCATTTCTTTGAGTTTCTCCTCCATGTTACCAATGTCTTCTACCCCCTTTGATTTGGCAATCAGAATCCATCGGTGAGTTCTGGCCCTCTCCTTCTCAAGCTCGAAGAACAGCGGGATGGAAAATGTTTGAGGTATGACCCTGCCTCCTTCAATAAACCGGTAATAGGAGTCTAGGTTAGGTTGGGGGCTGGGTTCTTTTGTATCTAGGTCCTCCTCTTTAGCTTCTTGATGTTCCCCTACCTTCCTTTCCAATTTTTGTGCCTCCTGTAGATTTAACAGAGTATCCTGTAGGACTATTTTTGCTTCCTGTAGATTTTTCTATGGATCCTATAGGATTTCCTTACCCTTTGAGACAGTTGATCTAGTAGTAGGCCTCCTTACATAGGTGATAGGGGAATTAGGGGAAGGAATTTTGTCTTTTTGTGTAGGGGAATCTTCAATCTCAATAGGAATTTTGGTTGATGTTTGTGGCTTCCCTTGTCTTATTCTTGTGCTCTTTCTTGTCCTGAAATATAGTGGGGTCTCCCTCTGCCTTTTTCCTTTTTGCTTGATTGGGGTGCTGAGAGCAGTGAGGGCAACTGCTGCCTCTCTCTCAGTGGCCTCTGGAGACACCCTAGGTGACTCCTCCTTGTGATTTTCGCCTCTATATTATTGCCTTCTTCCTCTTTGTCTTTCTTGTCTTCTTCTTCTTGTAGATCTTCATCATCTCTATCAGTTTCCTCCTTAATTTCCTCCTCTATTTCTTCATAATCATCCTTCTCTTCTCCCTCTTCTTCTTCATCTTCATCATGTTCCTCTGTGTTAGCTCGTTCTTCATCCATCTCATCCTCATCTCCTTTTGTATCTTCCTCTTCCTGTTTTACTTCCTCTTCACTGGCAGTAGGACTAACATCATAAGTGAGAGCTTTGATGTCATCCTCTGCTAGCATGTCTCTGAAAACTGACCATGTTATAGGGGTTCTGAGGTTTTGGAGGGAATCTTCAATGAGGATCCTAATCAACCCATGGTGAGCTAATTGTTGGGAATTCCCCTCCTGCACTTTGATGCTTGAATTTATGAGTGGTTGAAGCAAGAAATATGGTATGTTGAGCCTTTGGTGAGGGGGTGTTTCTACTCAAAATCTTAATTCTTCAAGGATCCTGAAATGATAGCCATAGACAACATTATATCTACCCTCACATGAGATATATTTGATTATTTGGTAGCTTACATCACTCCATGGATATGGCAAACTTTCCCTCCTGACTCCATTTTTGTCCTCAGTGGATTCCTCACCTTCTAAAAAGAATTTTCTTTTGGCAACCTGGCTATCTCCTTTGTCTACTTTTCTCCATGGGACTCCTAGGGGAAGTGTGGTGACCCTGCTGATGAGCTCAGGGGTGAGATCTATAGTGAGGCCCCTTATTACAACAATGGCATGTATTCTGGTGTGTGGAGTGAGGGAGAGAGCAAATTCTTGAGCCACCTCATAATCGTACCCTCTGAATTTTTCGGAAAACCCCATCCAATTATGTCTTATGAAGATTTCAAGCACTTGGGGGTGTTGTTGGATTCTCACAGTGTTTGTGGGCTCTCTCCTATTAAACCCTCATGTCATCTTGCTGGTGAAGCTTGAGGAGAAAATGAGAGGGTTGAAACAACATTTCAAATGCAAGAGAAAAACAGAGATGACTGTGTATTTAATTCCCTTTACACAGTTGCTAAATTCACTCAAATTTAGAGTATCCTTGGTTCATTTACTTGCAAAGGGGAATGTAATTTTAGAGCCTACCTCTTTAGATTTTTGGTAGTGGCCAACTCCCGTGATATCCCTTCTGAAGTATTCTCTGCCAATCTTGTAGAGAGTCTTTGTGTATCCTGTAGGAATTCCTACGCATGCTCCTATAGGAATTCCTATGTAGTGAACGATGGATCTTTGCTTCCGGTGGGTGGCCTGGGTTATGAGAGTGACTTGAGTGAGGGAGTTTCGAGGAGGTGAAATGCATGAATGCATGGGAACGATGTTTTATTTCCTCTTATGGTGATTCGGGGTGAGGTGGTGTGCTCGTAGCAAAGGTATGTTGCCATTTTTGGACCGTTGGTCCCCACTACCACCTCATCATTTCCCACTCCTCGTAATCAGATCCCACCTCGTATATCCATAATTTAATCGCTTTTTGTCCTACTCCTTCTCTATCTTTGAGTTGACTGCACTCACGTGTGAGAGGACACCTGGTTGTGCATGTGCTGATTGAACGAAGGTGGCCAAGTTAATTGGCCACCTTTTCACTTATAAACCAAATATCTTGTAACCCTTACAATTTTTGACTACATGATGCATATGAGAGAGCGAGTGGGATACTTACCTGTGGTTTCAATGCTATGCTATAGTTTGTCGGAGACTAGAGGTGATGTTGTGTATATTTGTTGCATGCCATTCTTCTTCCTCTTGTTTCTATCTTCTAATGGTTTCTTTGTTTTCATAGATATTTGTGGTTGAAGATCTGAGGCTGCTTCTTTGGAGCTCCTGGATCAACCTGGTGAATAATTGTTGCTAGTGTGATTAGCATTCTGTGGGATAGGCTGCTACAGGATTTCCTACAGGATGTCCTGTAGCTGCTTCTCCCTCGAAATTATTTTATCATTTTTCTTGCTGGGGCTGTGAGGATGGTGACATGGATGGAAAGAAGGAGTGGGAGTGTGGAGAGTAAAGGATACTCAGGTGATGCTCTTTACTCCTCTCTTTTTCCTTTTTTACTTTGAAGACTAAAAAACTGTTGAAATTGATCTTTTTTTTTTTTTTGAATTGTGAGTGCAGGGGTGATGATGGTGGACGAGGTGAGGTGCTAGATCATGGATGGGTTGAATTTTAGGGACCTAACAAGTCCATCATATGCCTTCGGATTTCCTCTTGTAGGATTTGTGGGTCACCGTAATTCCTACAAGATCATCCTGTAGGTCTTCAGGGGATCCTATAGGAATACAGGGGATCCTGTAGAAAACACAGTCTTTGCATAAATCAAAGCAATGAAATGGAAAAATGACAAAAATGATGGAAAGGACTGAAGAAAATTAACATGTGAGTGGCAGGGGTCCCCTTGGGATCCTCTTTTTCTCCTTGAATATCCTTTTCGCCCACCTGCAAATGGAAATTTCATGATTTTTTTTTTTGAAAAACAACTAGGCTACCCCAGAGAGGTTTTCAACCTAGTTTTTTTCCCTAGGCACCTCAAGAAAGGTTTTCACCCAAGGATATTCTTATTGTCTTTTTCTTTTTTCTTTTTCTCTCTTTTTTATCATCATTAGGCGGCCTCAAGAGGTTTTCAACCCACAGATGGGACTCAGGCACCTCATGGAGGTTTTCACCTGAGTCCTTATTCTTTTTCTTTTTGTTCAGTGATTTGATGAGGGAGGAGCTGGAACTTGCTCCACTATGATCATTGTTTTATTGATATCATCAACGAACTCTTGTTTTGATAAAGGTCTCTTGTACATTTTCAATCCGTATCCATTAACAAGCAAAGGAATGGATTCTCAATCTATGGTTCTGATTTGCTTTGAACCATTATCATGGCATCTTTCCACAACATAAGGTTCGAGCCATCTTGTCCTCAACTTTCCCTTGAAGTCCTTATACCTAGAATCATATAACAATCCCCAATCAACTTCCTGAAATTGCTTCTCCTTGATATTTTTATCATGCCAGATGTTCCTCTGAAGTTGAACTACCTCTGTATGTATGAGGGCTTGCATTCTGAATTCATCTAAACCATTCAATTGGAACAATTTCTCTTTCTGTGCATTGCTGAGATCCAAATCTCGTTGGGCTGTCATCCTTAATGTGTTATATTCAAATTCAATGGACATCAAGGCCTTTTTCCCATAGACCAGCTCATAGGGTGTGAATCCAGTGGTGGTCTTCCATGTGGTATTATAGGACCAGGTGGCCTCAACTAGCCTTTCTACCCAATTCTTCCTGTTGCTTCTCACCAACTTGGTTAAGATGCCCTCTAGTGCTTTGTTGGTCACCTCCATTTTCCCATTAGCTTGTGGATGATAGGGAGTGGAGGTCCTATGCTTGATCTTGTGATGGCTGAGCAAGTCTGCAATCATGTTGGAGGTAAACTAGCTACCTTGGTCCGTGATCAACTCTCTAGGGTACCTAAATTTGTAGAATACATTCTCCCTTAGTAACTCAACCATCTTCTCTTTTGTTTTTGCCTTAATTGCCTTGGTTTCAACCCACTTAGTCAAATAATCAGTTCACACAATAATTTATTGTTTTTGCTTTGAAGGAGGGTCAATAGGCCCAATGAAGTCCATGTCCCACTTATCAAATGGCTCGAAAGTCACTTGAAGCTACAGAGGCATTTCATCTCTTGGAGTAGGCCTTCCCATCCTCTAGCACCGATCACACTGACTATTGTAATTTTTCACATTTTGATGAAGAGTGGGCCAATAATAGCCTACTTGTAACACTTTGAATTCTATCCTCTTTGTTTCAAAGTGACCTCCACAAGGCCCATCATGACAGGTTATAAGGATGTCAAAGACTTCCTCTTCCCTAACACACCTTCTCAAGGTTTGATCTGGGCCAAGTTTGAAAATATTGCCCAGTCTCAGGTGCAGTTTGTGAATTTTTTTAAGGAAATATAACAATGGGTAAATGAGTCCACGTGGGACTTCGATCAGAGGTTAAAATTATTAATCTGATAGGCTAATATGAAGATCACGTATGATCAACATAGAGACTGGTACATAGCTTCGTTATTGCCTCATTTGAGATTTCCATTATCATAACAAAAGATAGGAACGCAAGCAAAGCTATCGAGATCAATATGAGGTTGGAAGCCTCCCAGTGTGGGACATGAATTTTGGAGTACAATAGTCTCAGTCGTAGCTGGAAAGTCTACACATGGAGTTGCAGAGCTTCAAAACACGAAAGGAAGCTCAGTTGGAGGTGCGCATGGAAGTTTGGTGCATAAAGTATAAAGACAAGGGATATGATAAGGATCATTGTCCTATATATCAAAATTACTTTATTAGAGGAGGTCCTATTCCTTTGAAACCTGAGAAAATTACGAGACCAAGCGCAGGAGTACCCTTATGGTGCACTATCTGCCAGATAGTTGAGAAGAATGCAACTAACCATTGTCACCTCTTGCAAAAGTTTGTACAAACTCTGCAATAGTTGTTTTGTACCTTTTGTAAATCGGTTGGGCATGATGAATGAAACTGCCAAAGCTACGAATTAATGATGGATCAGACACCTACATATCGGATGTAAGCTGAAACTTAGCCTCAGGATCAGAGTACAAGTGTAGTGCATGGAGGATTCCAGGGTCATGGAAGAGGAAGAGGAGGGGCTAGCAGAGGTCGTGGACAAATCATTTTCCATAACTATCGAGAAGCATATCATTTTGCGCGCAATTGGAAGAACCCAACACATCCATCCTTTTATTATTGTAGATAGGTTGATGATGTGATAGAAGATTGCCCGATGCTGATAGCCAAGGTGCAGGAGAAAAATACACAACAACCCATGCAAAATATACAGATGATGAGGGCAGAGCCTGGCGAAGAGAACCATAGCATCAATATTGTGACATGAAGTGATATTTCCATGGGAGAGGATAAAGGAAAGTAGCCAGAAACTGAAGGCTTGGTGCACAAGGTTGCTAAAAAAGAGGCTGGATTCGATCTCAACAAGGCTAAATAAATTTTTATGGAGGCCAAGAAGAACTTCGCTGAGGCTTCTATGTCAGGAAGTTAGGAGAAACCGGTTGGAAACAATGAAGTGCAGGACATGGATCCCTGACCCTTAGCTACTTTTTTGAAAACCTGTATGAATCCATTGAGCGATAGGAAGGTAGTGGAAGGGATGCAGGAGCTAATTGACAATTGTATGGGTAAAATCAAGATTCCTCCCAACAGTGCATTGTGAGGAAAGTAGGTAAACATAAGAAGCAGAAAAGGAACGAAATGAGGCTAACTGAGCAGATTGGAGAGTACGAAATGGATCAAGTCATCCTGGATCTAAGATCTGATGTGAACGTGCTACCAAAGCAAACGTGAGAAAAGATGGGGAGACCTGTGCTACAATGGTCCCCTATATAGCTACGCATGGCCAACTAATATAATATCATTCCTATGGGGTGCCTGTACGAAGTAACAATAGACATTGATGGAGAAAGCACTTTGGCTGATTTTGAAGTAATTGAAATAGTGGATGACAATAATCCTTACCCCACGCTATTAGGAATTGATTGGGCCTTCGACATGGATGCAGTAATTAAATTGAAAAAGCAAAGAATGACATTTTAAAGGAAGGTGTTCTGGGTTATTGTACCACTAGATCTTACTGAGGGAGCGCGCTACACTGAACTAGTCCATGACTATGAATAGGAAGACAATTTGGATCAAATATACAAGATTACTGCGCGTGATGAAGATTGGATCAATCCCACTGCAGATGGGTGAATTACATGGGATACAAATAACTCCTATACCTTGGATTTAGATGAAGAACTCGAGCACTGGCAGAATAGGCTGCACAAAGTTTCAACATTACGTTGCAATATGATGATAAAATCGCTTCGGTGCGTATCCACGGAGGTAAGAAATATTCCTCATTATGATAGCTTCGATGATGTTAGTTTGTTTCTAGATAAGTTTGAAAGGGAGGTTCCAGAAGAGAATTAGTTCTAGGCTCTTGACCTGGTGTTGTGCACTATGCTTGCCCGTTGGTGGGGTACGCATGAGCATAGCTTTGCTGATTGGAAAGAGTACAAGCGAATGATGAAGCTAAGGTTTGGGTAAGTGAATACCCGTCTGACTGAGAAATAATCAAGCAAGGATGATCCGCATGAGAATTTGGCATGATGGGCTAAAGCTTGGGGGGAGGAACCTCAACCTGAATGGGTACATATATTTTGTCATACCCTAGATACTATTCTGATGAATTGATATTTGGAAATAGAGCTATGGCATGGGATGACTGAGTGGGATATCTTGAGGGAAAGTTTCCTGTTAACTTTTATCTTTGAGGATGGATTTGCGTGTATTGATGAAGCACCCCACGAAATCAAGGCCGTAATATTTAGGGTGTTTGAGGAGCTAGTAGAATGGGTTCAATTGGACTGGAATACATAGCAGTGCCATGCACTATAATCCTACAACATGATTGTAGAAGCAGAAGAAGAGGATCCATGAATATCAACATTCCATAGGCTGAGGGACAACCCAAGGTTAAAGGCCCCAAAGCAGAAATCCCTTATATAACAAAACCTTTGAAGACTAGGCAAGTAAACATTGGATCTGACGTGCCACCTAAGTTTTCAGAGATAAGCGATTATTGGGATGAAGATACAATTGATAAAGTTGTGGAGCTACTACGCGAATATCAGGACTTGTTTCCTACCAAGTTCTTAGATTTGAAGGGAATAGTAGGGGATCTGGGTGTAATGAAGATCACTCTAAATCTCGAAGAAAATCCTAAGAAACAAAGACCTTACCTGCTAAATCCCAAATATAAGGAGAAGGTGGCAAGGCACTGAGCAAAATGCTGGAGACTGGAATGATTGAGCTAGTGGAAGAGTCTGATTGGGTAAGCCCTATGGTTTTTCAGGAAAAGAAGAAACAAGATGAAATCAGGATATGCATAGATATGAGAAAGCTCAACAATGCGTGTGTTCATGACCCATTTCCAACGTCATTTACGGATGAAGTTTTAGAGAATGTTGAAGGGCAGGAATCTTATTCGTTCACTGATGGGTTCTCAGAGTACCATCATATTACTATTGCACCAGAGGATCACAACAAGACTACCTTCACGACGGAGTGGGGATGCTTCCAATACACAATAATGCCATTCAAACTAAAGAATGCACCCGCAATATTCTCCAGGGTCGTAATTGCAGCTTTTAAGGAGTTCATCCATAAATTATTAGTAGTTTATTTTGATGACTGGACTATGTTTGGGTTGGTAAAGCACCACATTGCAAGTCCGCGCCTTATGTTGGATACTTGTCGCAAATAACTGATTTCCCTGAATTTGAAGAAATGTATCTTTTGTGTGCACTGTGGGATATTGCTAGGTCATGTGGCCTGCAAGCAGGGATTAATGGTGTACCCTATGAAGATAGATGTTATTGTCAACTTAGAGGCTCCAAAGAATGTAAAGCAATTGCGCACAACACTAGGCCACACTGGATACTACATGAAGTTTATCAAAGCTTATGCACAAATAATTGCACCAATGGGGAAATTACTGAATAAGGATGCGACTTTCTGCTGGGATGAAAAGTGTTAGCAAAATTTAGATGTTTTAAAGGAAAAGATGGTGACTGCGCCCATTTTGGTGTTCCCAAACTAGAAGAAATAATTTCATGTTCATGTGGATGCCTCTTGTATTGCATTAGGTGTGGTATTGACCCAGGCAGGCGAAGGTGTAATTGATCATCCTATAGCACTCATGAGTATGAAATTATCAAAGGCCGAGAAGAACTACTCCACTAAAGAGTGCAAAGGGTTGGCGATGGTCTATGCACTACAAAAATTTCAACATTACCTATTAGGTGCGCACTTCAAAATGTATATATATCACTCCACCCTCAAGTACCTGGTCAACAAGCTTGTGTTGGGGGGGGGGGATCTGTCAGTGGTTGTTTCTCTATCAAGAATATGATTTTGAGGTGATTGTGAAGCCTGGAAGATTGAATGCGGGACCAGATCACCTATCCTGAATTGAGACAGGTGAAGAACCCACTAGTTTGGAAGAAGGATTGTCGGATGCGCAACTCTTTGTTGTACATGTCACAGACGATCACTTTGCTGACATAATCCAGTTTTTAACCACTAGTACAGCCCTGGAGGGATATTCTACAAAGCAGAAAAAGGAATTGATGGTCCGCGCGGCTGATTTTTTCATAATCGTAGGACACTTGTATAAGATGGGCTCCGATGAAATATTGTGATGATATATTCTTGAGTTTGAACGATCTAACATCCTTGCCGAAGCACATGGAGAAGTGGAGGGAGGACACTATGAAGGCAGAGCAACCACACAACAGATTCTGCATGTAGGATTATGGTGGCCAACGATGCATAAGGATTCTAATGCGTATTGGAGGGTATGCGATGCTTGCCAGTGGACAGGGAAGCCATTGTGGAGGGACAAACTTCCCTTAAACCCGTAGATTTCGTTGCAGGTGTTTGACAAATGGGCGATTGACTTTGTGGGTCCGATACAACCACCAGGTAAAAGGATGGGTGCACTATTTTTGTTGCTCGAAGATATTGATGAGCGATAGTGGTCCACATTTCTTGAATGAAACCATTGCCGCGATGTTGGAAGAATTCCATGTCTATCACTAGAAGTGTATGCCCTATCATCCTCAAGCTAATGATATAGTTGAAGCATTTAATAAGATTCTGGAAAGCGTGCTGACAAAGGTCTGCAACACGAAACAGAACGATTGGGATGTACGTATACCAGTGGTCCTATGGGCATATAGGATGACGTGTAAAAAGTTGAGAGGCCAAACTTCGTTCAGATTGGTCCATGGGATAGAGGTTATTGTTTTGAGGCTTCTGCGATTTGTACTATGTGTAGAGTTTTCTTCTGGAATCATCGCATCCATAATTGTTAGAATCGACGTTTCGAGCCATCCACCGTGGCTGATCATCAAGATAGATCAATAAGTGTGTAAGACAAATCACGTAGGAATGAATAAATAGAGGAATGAACTATATGGAATGGGAATGTTGTTGGCCGACCATGCCTTTATTTATAATAATAATTTCA
>APFE031057811.1:38728-65513 GCA_000404065.3 Pinus taeda | reverse complement strand
TAATAATAATATTAATTACTAATAATATTGATATTAATATTAATCCAAATTTTTGAAATTGTTTAGTGATTTATTATTATTATAAGGTGAATGATTTAGTGTTACTTTATGATAGGAAATTCACGAAATTTCCTGGAAAGTTTCAAATACATTGGCTAGGTCCGTATATAGTCAAGGAAATTACAGATGGTGGCGCAGTTCAGCTTGCGAAGCTGAATGGAGAATTATTTCCGGGAAGAGTCAATGGCAGTCGGTTAAAGTTGTGTAAAGGGGATACTGCCCCTGCATAATGACTACATGATGGTGGGATAGTCTTAGTACTCTAGGCAGCTCCAAGGAAGTACGGGACTGTAAAGTACATTGCCTGAGAAGTGGAAAAACGAAGTAAGGGGCTGTGCGATGGAAGCAAGCATTGCGCCTGGAGGACCTGTGCCAGGAGGGCTACGCTATGTAGGTTGATGCCGCACAACTGACTCAAAAATTAGTCATTGGGTTCACTGTAGATGACTGGATGGATAAGTTTCCATTAGGAGGAGTGGGGAGGCCACATTTATGGCGCAAATCTTTGGAAATCTGCCACCAAAGATGCATTAATGATATAAAATTGGAGGGAGCGGTTGGATTTGAATTCAAATTCGCCTATAAATCTGGTAGGCTGATCAACATTTGAACACTTTGCTTTCAACGAGTTTTCCTTAATCCTTGCTACAAGAGAGATTGTTGTATGTCTGAGAAGATTTGGGAAGATATTTTGGGAGGACTCAAATTTGCCAGCTTACCGAAGTGGCACTGAAAGATCATCTTTGAGAGAATGATGAACACTCCACTTGTAACAAAAACTGCAACTGAAGTCGTACCTGCTGAAGGCACAACTGCTGAAGTCTCGCCCCCTGTTCCAACAATGCCTAAGTCTCCTAGGCCTAAGTCGTCTACTTCCGAGAAGAAATAAAAGAAACTGCAGCTAGTTCTAGTGAGACAGTCACCCCGGGAAAACCTCGTTGAGATTCGCCAAAAGGGGAAAATGGACAAAGTCAAAACAACCGCATGAACCCCTTGATCTTGATGAAGAAGAGCTTCACGGAGGCATTTAGGAGTTGGATGCCGAAGAGGGTGAGTCTATAACTCATCTCCCGAAGTATATCTCACTGCAAAAATGCAAAGCGAAGGTACCGAAAGATCCATATACTGCCAAGTTTATGGTTTCTACACCACTGTTGCCGGAGAAGGTGGTGTTTGAAGGCACGCTATTAGGGTGCATTCCCTCGCTCAAGCTGGATGATTGGGATCTGGAAAACCATGAAAAATTCCCATAGCTTGCACTGAATAAGTATATGGCAAAGATTTATTATGAAGAGACTGGGGTAACATGACTAGAGCTAATGAAATGGGTCATGGGGGTTGAGAAGGTAGGATTGTTGAACATGCTGTGGGTGCTACATTGTAGCAGAACAATCATTAACATAGTCTGTGTTTGACAATTTATTACCTTGGTACATGATGGGTGTTTTTGGTTGGGAGAACCCATCCCCATTATGGATATGATAATCCACTACATCATGATGTTGCCCTACCAAGGGGTGGAGAAAACCGAGGCATTTGGAGGAAAAACCAAAGAAAAGAAACTCATGAACCAAATGAAAAGTGAGTTCGGCTTAGTGAAAAAGTCGCGTGGATATTCCATCTGCTTTATTATAGACAAGGCGATGCAGTTTGCTGCGTAGATATTGGCTTGCAAGATCACGAGGAAGTGTCACACAAACGAGGTTTTGGTGCCGATAATTGCACTTGCAGCACAATGTGTTAAGGGTGTGTAGTACAACTAGGCACAATACCTCTGTAAGGAATTCTTTCTAAATTGTCACAAAGAACATGATGAGGGCAAGGCATTCCATTATGCTTGGCTATTGTTGTTGATTTCCCTAATTGCGTGGAGGCTACCAAAAGACAGTTAATTCCCTCCACAAGACTCTGAATTACCAGAAGCTGCGAAGTTTGCTTCACTATGGGCGACCAAGGACCCTGAGAGGGTCATGGAGACAAAAATGTTTTGGGTATTGGTTGAGATGGATCTCCACACAGTGATCAACCAGTGGCCGAGGCTGTCACCAACTCTATTTGAGCAATTGGAGGCTTATGCAGAGTTCAAGGCGAATTTTCACAATGTGTCTATCTGTGTGAGAAAGGATCCAAAGAAGACATTGTACAAGTTGCCGTATCTAGTGAGTGAGGCTGATGTAGAGGAAATTGTGGGGCAATGGCAAGGGGAGTGGCTACACCCCTCAGATCTCGATGCAAGTACAAGAAAGGTAGGGGAAAGCTCCTCCATGCAGACTAGAGAAGCACAGAAGAAGAAGGAAGCTGAGCAGGCTACAGCTCATGAGAAAGCTGCACAACAATAGAAGGAAGTTGCTACCAAGGTGGCTACTGAGAAATAACACATTGCTAAGGAAACCACTGTCCATGTTGAGGATTCTACTTCTCAGCATATCGTGGACAAGGAGTAGTCTGATATTGAAGGAGGCGGGGGTGAGGTGCAGAGCACCCCCTTTAGAGTACAAAAGCAGACCAAGGAGACAACTTCCAGACCTAGAAATAAGCATAAATCTGACAAGCACGCACATGTTGATCCAATGGTCCTCATTGAGGTGGACTCGGATGAAATGGGGGATAAGGTCCACGATACCACAACAGAAATATGGACGTAGTTCAAGCAACAATACCAGCAAACGCTGGGGAATGTGCAGAAGGATCTGCATGACCTACAAATTCAGACGAGACAGCTGCAAGTGAGCATTGGCCAGGCGAGCGGGATTCAAGCGAGCTTGTAGCAAGCGAGCGCGACTATGTTAGATATAGATTGGGCTCTGGATCTCAGACTCATTCAATTTCCACAGGGGTCCCTGCGCACGGAGTTAGAGGAAGTGAACACCCAACTGCCACAACTCAAAGATATCGGTGTCGATCTCATGGCACTCCCTATCTAGACCCTCCATTAACTGCACCGAGGAGTACCCGACGAACTAAGGGTTAGGGAGAAGCACGCTCTACTACTGATTAGCGAGGTCAATACCAACAACAAGTAGAAATTCATAGAAAAAACACAGGCACTGAAAGAAAAGGAAGAAATGGCCACGCGTAGCCAGAACTTGGAAGCAACAATTACACAAGCATGTAGTACACTTCCAGAGCTTGACATTCCCGAAGACGCAGAGTTAGCAGCAAAGATTTGGAAGTTGGATGCAGCAGTCAGGGAATCACAAGATGAAATCAACCAAGTTGGATTTGAACTTCAGATGCAGATTTCAGAGTTGCAGTTGAAGTTGCAGCTGACCACTTTGCCAGAAGTCTCGGAACAACGTGGAGCAACAATTAAAGAAGGAATGGCCACTTTGGACATAACAGTCAAGGAATGTACAAATCTCTTTGAGAAAGCTATGGAACTTTGGACATCTCTGCAGGAGGATCCCACTCTACATAAGTTTGGTATAGATATAAGGGATAAGTAGCAGCAGTTTAACGAAATTAGGTCGACTGCGGCACTTTGGTGCCAGTGCAGCGCTTCGCTCGGCTATAGGAAGGACAACAACTGCAGAGAACAATTAAAGAGCTACAACATAAAGAGGCGATCTTAAGGGCTAGGACACAACCATGGACAGAGGAAGCAAGCTAGCTCACTCTGCTAGTTCAAGAAAAGTTGAAGACCATCCAGCAGACGCAAAGGATGATGGGCCTTGTAGTGGAAGGCCCTACTACAGAGAAGCTAGTAAAAGAAGTACAACAGGTCATGGTGCAGGGTACTACTGACTTGCAGGTGTTGAAGATGGAGTTCCACGAACTCCAGGACAATGTTACTGCACCAGTTCAGTGACTCGAGAGTGAGTCACCAAATTTGTGTTGGGGGCCTATTGGGATAGGGTCCCTGGGGTCAAGTTTGGTCAAATTTTGGGTAAATTTTAATATCTTTTTGAAAGAATGTAAAGTCTCCACAAAATGTGGAAGTGGAGCGTGAAGATCGTATGAGTCAAAGGGGATTTAGTCCCTTAGGTGGGTAAGTGATAAAGAGTTTTGAGACCCGCCCATGGTCCGCGGACCATGGTATTGTGAGCGAAATGCTATATATAGATGAGTCATAGTGAGTCTAGAAAAGTAACTTTTTGATAAGAATCTTTGTAATGGCAAGGAGCTAAGGTAGGAAATGCTTGTTTCCTGTACTTAGGCAAAAGGGGAAGGCTCCTGTAGCTGAGTGCGCAAAGACCTCGGTAAGTTTGTAGGTTGAGTGCGTGGGCCCCTGCAGCTGAGTGTGTAGGGAAAATAAGTGTGTACTTGAATGATTATACTTACTAATGATAGTTTTGAGCCAATTTAGATGCATCTCTATATTGTTTCTTATTTTTTCAAGTATCTATAACTTCGCTTTGTGTTATGATTAATATGAATTAATGCTTATTTGTTACGTGAAAATAGTATATCTATAATATTAACGCATGTTAAGACTAGTTAAGAACCTTCGCGAAGATGTGGAAGTTATTTAAGTGCATTTACAGTAATTGTCTGTTCGGAAGGGCTAAGTGTGTGCGAAAGTAGATCTAAGCCTTAAGGATTGCATGAACCTATCACACATGCCTCTAGATGCAGAAATCTGGTTTTGTCACCCCTCGCTACAACTTCGGGTGAGACTACATCTTGCGCTACGCAGGTTGTTGCCAAAAGGGCCAACAGTTAGGGTGTTGTTGATTGGCGCAAATAACGCTGAACCTGAGTCAGGCCCCATCAAGCTAACCCTAATCAAGTGAAAATGAAATTGGGTAATTTTTGTTATTAACTAGAATGTTTTTGTGGTCTAATGCAAGTGAAATCAACTCAATTGAAGCTTGTTAGAATGCTCTAAAAAATAGCATAAATTTATTGTTATTTGCCACAATGGACTTCCAAAAATCTAGATTTGGGAATAAGCAAGCTAATCCAAGTAGCTCAATGATTACTATGACCTACTAAAGCTGTTACAATGATGAAATGATGCTTGTGATCCTACAAAAAAAATTACTTCAACCATTTGACCCAATCCTACAACAAGAAATCATTAATACTAAATGCAGAAATAGAAAAAAGACAAGAACAAGAGATGCCTGTGAATACAAAGTGAAAAGAAGAAAAAAAAAGATACAAAAGGGCTCTGAGGCTCCTAGGATGGTCAAGCCCAAGGAAACTCAAATTCCTATGAAGGAGACGAAGGTTTAGAAGCTGAACATGACACCAATCTTCGTTATTTCCATCAATACAATTACATCCCTGCAAGAAATGACAGTGGAGTTGCAAAAGTACAAGTTCTCTCCACAAGAAGACTAATAAAAATCAACCCCTAGAGGAAAATTTGTCTTGGTACCTATAAAAAATGATTAGGAATCATTCCCCATGTAGGGAGGAAGCTTTCCCGACCAAAATCCCTTGATTAGTGGATCTGGTTCCCAATACTAGGAATCTGCATTAAATGACAAGGAACACATTCCTAGATTTTGTTGATCATTAGAGCTCCAAAATCTGTGCCATAATTCTAGAATATCTTGTTGATTTATTATTTAATATTGATTCTTCTGTAGTAGGGATTAGGTCCCTAGATTATCTCCTCCTCCAAATCTCCATAATTTTCCTAATATTCTCATAATATTCCACAAAAATAAATAATATTAGGCACAAATATAACATTATCCATAAACCTTCCTAATGAACATATTAAAGTTAAAAATACATTATCTAATGCAAAAAGAGAGGTTTAATGTGTTGAAGGATGGTGAGATGGGCCTTAATTTATGTCTAATTTAGAGGTATGGGCCTTAATTTACGTCTAATTTAGAGGCCCATCGCATGCCTCATCCTCTTTCTTGCTGCCATTCTCTTCCAGCACTCAGCGACCACGTGATTATGCAAAACAAAAAAATTACATGGTTTTCTATGCCATTATCTCTGCTCATTGTTAACAATATGCTTGTAATCAAAATGAACTCTAGAATACCGAGACTTTTTATACCTCTCTTGGCTGTCTCTGGTGCAATCCTAGCTATGACAGCTTGCCTTAGCTCTTCCTCTACAATGTGCACTGTCATGTGAGGATTGTGATGTGTTACAATCATCCTCTTTCTTTGATTGCTTTGATAATTCCTTGGAAGCCTCTGATACCTTTGAGCACTCTCCTTGAGTGTATCCCAAACCTGAAAATCTAGGTCTTTGTACAACCTCCAATGGCTGAGTCATTACTTGGTCATTAACACCAAGTGCTCCTCTTTTATACCCCATGTTGGTAAGGAGT
This sequence comes from Pinus taeda, assembly GCA_000404065.3. Taxonomy (NCBI): domain Eukaryota; kingdom Viridiplantae; phylum Streptophyta; class Pinopsida; order Pinales; family Pinaceae; genus Pinus; species Pinus taeda. The sequence goes on along the minus strand of APFE031057811.1, from coordinate 59,209 downwards.
CCCATGCTAGTTACTGAAATGGGTACCTCCATGTTTCCAACGGAAATAGTGTCATGCAAAAATGAAAGTGAAGAACGATCAACACTATTTACCTCAGTTATCGATTCTGAAACAAGTGATGATGTCTTCGCTAAGCCTTTGGTGTGCTTCAATTTTTCCAAGGCCTCTTCCATGGCTTGTAACTGAAGCTGCAATATTTTCTTCTCATATAAGTCTCCTCAATTAAGTATTCTTTTCTTGAAGGCTCTGATTTATCTCCTCATTTCAATGATGAGAAGATGATGAAGAATAAGATTGTTCACTTGAGGGAGTAGATGGAGCATTGTCCTCTACTCTTTCTTTCTCCAGTTCCTCTCTTTCCATCTTCTCCTCATAGTTTTCATACATTATGTCCACCATACGTGCCATCCAGTGGAGGTCCTTGTAGAGATATTTTTTGTTCTCCATGCTCTCTTTTTGTTGCACGTTCAATCATTCACACTCACAATTCATATCAACAAGAAGAATGATTTGATACGTAACTTGATCTGGATTTCTTCAGCTACCGGAATTAACCGACATCTTTTACTTTTGTGATGTTAGCAAAATTATGTGTGAAAGAGTATACAACAACCACAGGGGCATACTTTAAAGAAGATGAAACATAAAGACAACCATCAATCAAAGGACACAGACACATTGATAACAGAGTTCACCCAGTGTGGGTCACGTCTTTGGGCTTGATATCAAGAGTGGGGAGGCTGCTTCATTAAATGTTGAAATATGATGATGATGTACATAGTATATTCTTTGTCATTACAATGATAAATTCCCTTAACCAAAGTGCCATGTCTCTCCACGAGATGTTCTCTTATAGGAACTCTCACTTAAATGGGCCCTCCTTATGCATGAAAAGCTAATAAATTCTTACATGATGTGACATATAAGTATCCTTCAACATAATGGTAACAAGGATCTCAACAAAAAAATCATCATCTCGACAAATCAAAACAAATACATGGCATAATTGCATCATATACCTCCAATTTCGGGGGTGGCATGAAAATTCAAAGCTCTGCTGATGAAATTGACTGCACCATTGAATTCATGGCACAAAATCATGTCAAAGAGATATAAACATGACCCCTTTATGACACTATCAAAATATAGACCCTCAGGAATCAAGATTCCCCCAAAGATTCCTTCCTGGATATGGGCAAACAATCTGCTGCTCTAATGGAAATTTTGAGAAGACCACTATGCTCTTTGTGAAATTCTATGAAAAATGACTATAAAGTCGACACTATTATGCCTCTGTAAAAAAATCAGCCTCCAAGGAAGCTTTTAGATTCCTCAAGATTCTGTAAAGAGCCCTCACTACTGACTACCTAAAATTATGATGCTAAGATGAGGAAATAGACCACACCATCGTGTTCCCTGCGAAATTATGGCTTTGTCATTGTGAAAAATCACCCTCCAAGGAATCTTTCATATTCCTCCAAGATTCTATATGAGAACATTCTAGGGAATATTCCACTATAATATTTTGTCTTGAAATACATGCCCCTCTTGGTCGCGGTTCCACTTCAACTCCGAGTTCGTTCGCTTCCCTCGACTTCCATTCGACGCTCCTTTATTAGGTGAATGACAAATGTTGGGTTTAAATATTTATGTCTCGGCGGACATACTAAAGAATTGGCCATTGGCCACTTGGTAGCGTGCTATGCTGGGAAGGGACAGGCCCGAGTTCCAATCTCGCAACCTCCACAAATCCGTTGTCATTGTTATAATTTTAGAGGCGTATTAACATTTTGAAGCGGTACACAGTTAACATTCAGTGGAGTGTAGTGTTTTAGGGAATAGTTTGTTGGAAACCATTGGTTAATGGTTTACGTGTTGTTGTATTGGTCGTTACATGAATGATGGGGCAACCTAGTGGTGGGCTGACCCATTGAGTCAAGTGGGTTCAATACCCATAGGTCTCACGTATTAAGTTGTCAACACAAAGGGGTGAGGTCTGTTGCCCAAGTTTAATACATATTTTTTAATATGGTTGGTTGGTTGATGGATCTGCTAATGGTGGTTTGCCCCCATTTTTGTTTATTTGAATGTAATGTGCGGTGGAGGGACGGGGATGATGGCCCGCCATCCCATTCTGAATTCTGAGCATTCCTGGAGTCACTTCTGAATTCTGAGCATTCCCGAAGCCACCTAGATCAACTAGTAGAGCCAAAGTTGTAGCTAGAGAGACTTCGATATTTTCTGAATGAGTTATTTATGAATGAGCACTTCTAGATTCAGAATTTTTCAAGGAACTACATTGATAGTTCCAAATTTAATGGTCACTTGAAAACCACATTTTTGGTTGTTTTGAGAGCTTCTATGAAGGTTCTAGATGCGGGTATTGTTTGTGGTTTCATCTTAAAAATCACCATCCTTGGTTTGTCGTCATCCTTAAAAACCATTTTTTGAGAGACATTCAGCTCTTGGCTGGGATGAATTTTTGCATTTTGAGCTCCCATTCTTGGACTTTGATACATCCCTTTAGATTAAAGGGGGAATGATAGAAACAACCCTCCTTCTTAGATAAGCTTTCTTAGATGAATGAGGGAGTTTGAATGTTTCGGGTAGATGAGTCCAGGTAAGGCTTCCTCTCCTAGCTTCTTTTCTCAACTTTCTTAGATAAGCTTCTTAATGAAGCAGCTTAATTAGAGGGATAGCCTTCTTTTCCTTGTGATTAAGGTTGGGTTAGTGTGTGGTATGGTGATTAATTTTTAGAGTCCAAGAAAACTTGAAAACTGAATCAACGGTTTTCTTTTTGTATTAATATGTACACTATGTACATCATTCATTGATACGATTCTTAATATAGTTGAGTTGGTTTCCAATTGTGTTGCCTAAAACCTTAACAATTAACTACGCAAATATTTTAAACTAAATATCAATCAATTTTGAAGATGAACAAATTAAATATATTACCAAGGAAGATATCAACGGTGTTCTATGATACAAAAAGAAACTCAGATATATCTAGCATTTATGTTTGCGATAAGCATACTAATTATTGGTGTAGCAAACTAACAAATACCATGTGAAGATGTAAATGGAGTTATATGTCAATTCAATATGTAGTAGATGGAGGATAATATGCATCACAAGAAATCACTTTGTTGTTTAGTTCTCTTTCATGGGTAATATATTCATGCAAATGGTTGGATATAGATTTAAGAGAACAATAGCCACTAGTTGTACATAGATTTAAGAGAACAATTTTGTGATGTTCTTTCCAATTCATAGAAGCATGAAAGGGTTGGAGTCATAGCCTAATTGGATCCTATGGGTTATTGATAGAGAAATCAAGGGTCACCAGAATAAAATAAATAATGATTAAATAAATGTGATAATAAGTCATTTTAGGAAAAATAAAGTGACCCATGGTTTTTGTTTACCAGCCATGGTTTTCAGAGGAGGAAAATATTATTAAAAGGAGAATTATATTCAAGGGAAGGCATGTGAAGAAATTATTTGTGAATTATCAAGGAGCTTGAGCAGCTTTGTGAGTGAAAGATAAACCTTGTAGTTTCCTAATTTCAGTATTGAGATACACATCGTAGCTAGTGGTGGTTGATTTCGATGTTTGTAAAGCCATCCAAGCTAGAAATTGTGATGTTTTGTAGAAAAATTGAGGCAAATCCTTGAGGTTGAATTGTCAAATAAGGGATCGAAATCCTTAAGTAGAAACAAATCGATTTATAGTTGGGTGGAGGTTGAATCCATTCAATTATGAGAGGTCAAATTACACATTTGTTGAGAATGAATTTGTGGTTCTTCATTGGGCGGAGTTAATAGAATTTAAGAAGCCAAATCATCAAATTCGCCAAGGCCAAATTATTGTTGCATTTTCCGGGATTATTTGAGTACCATTTTCCAAGCTAAGTAGCTCAATGAATTATTGGAGCATGAGTTGTTCGCATTATCAAGAGGCCGAGAGCATGATATTTAGATGCTAAGTATGCAATTTTTTTAGAGGTTGAGTTCTCTTCTCATCGGGGCCACATTGATTCTTCATTAGTGCATTGATTTGTATTTTTTGGGAGGGCCAAATTGCTTGTAGTAGGGGGTTCGAAATATTCAGTGAAGCCAAAATTATCAAGTAGAACAAGTGAAAGAATTTTCAAGAAATAAATCCCAGGTCTATTTTCAAGTATTTATGTAAATTTTCTCCTGAGAATTCCATTAATAAAATATTTCAAAAAATGCAACATTTATTTAATTTTTGAGTTCTACAATATTTAATTGATGGTAATTTTTATTGTGTGAATTTATGAAAATTTTATGGTGTCTTTGGAATGGAAATTCACAGTATAATTTTTTGAAGTAAATTCCCTAATAATTTAGTGGAAATAATATCAAGGTATATTACAATGATATCAGAGTTAGTGTTTCTACTAGCTTGAAAGTGTTACCACAACTGATGATTCCAAGAGATCAAGAATACATAACCTATAGGAAGAAAAAGAAGGAAAAGGAGAATCCCCACTTAGAACGAGAGGAAGAAGAAAGAAAAGCGGGGTACGATGAGGAACAACCCTAGGAAATCCTCATACACATATTGAGTGATTTAGCCAAAGGGAAGTAGGAGATAGTCTAGGAGATATCCAGAAGACAACGTGAGATGACCCAGGAAATAACCAGAGGAGAAAACGAGGTGGCCCAAATGATAACAAGAGGACAACATGAGATGGCACAAGCCTTGGAATATGTTTCTCAACCCATGACCAATCTTCGTGGGAGTCAATCCAATAATGGAGCAAAAGTTTCACATAAATATTACATCTTGTTCAGAGGAGATGATAATGACCTTGTTGTAGCTAGTAATTCCTCCAATCTAGTTTTTTTGCTAAAACAAGATTCATCAAGGCCATTAATGGAAAAATTCTTCGAGGAACATACATATAACTAGTAGAGGCAAGATCAAAATTTCTTGGACCACATGAGGCATTGCCAGGAAATGGGAGCAGGGTTCTAGGTCCAAATGTCAATTCAGGGTTATGACACTATCAAGTATAGGAGTAAATCAAGAGATCACAAGTGGTGGATGAACAACAATGTGCCAAAGAAGTAAGGAAAATAAATATACCAATTTAATGGGACTTCAAGTGGCACAGCTAGAGCATGGGTACCAAAGTTGAATACATATTCCTAGCTTAACCCGATGATGGAGTCAAATAAAATCTAGTATGCCACACTCATTTGGAGGGCGAAGCACATGAATGGTGGTATAGTTGTCCACACTTGAGCACACGAACATCACCTCCTATTTGGAGTTTACTGATAGATTAATCTAGAGATTTGATAAGAAGAAATCAGAGCTGCATTTTATAGATATAGCACAACTTTAGCACACAAGTTGCTTAAAAAACTACGTAATGGACTTCCAAAGATTAGCAATAATGGTGACAAATATATGCTAAGATTGGTTGGTGATGTTATTCTTTGAAGGGTTAAGCGATCCTTTGTGCGACTTGATGAAGGGTTTTAAGGCTAATACACTTCAAGGCACTCATTAAAGAAATTTTTAGGTTTAAAATGGGTCTTCTAAGGAATATTATAAAGTAATAATGGAAATAATAAAATAAGATTATACTACCTCATCAAGTTTTGGAGGGAAAAAGTTTTTTTTTTTTCCTTTTTTTTTCCAGCTCATCTTCCTATAATTATACTCAAATTTTGAGCAGGAGCACTCGTTGGATGCAAAATTTACTTTTGCATCCAAGGAGTACCCATGTTGCATACTTTCGATGAACCCTACTACATGAAAACTGTGAAATACATGAAACAACGTGATTTGCAAATCACGTTTTTTCATGTATTTCACATTTTTCATGTTGTATGGTTCATCAAAAGTATGCAACATGGGTACTCCTTCCATGAAAAATTAAATTATGTATCCAACTAGTGCTCCCACTCAAAATTTGAGTATAAACATCGGGAGAAAAGTTGAAAATATGAGTTGATTTTTTTTTTTTTGAACTCCAAAAATGGCGAATCATCCCCCATTGTTGAATTCATTATATTGAATCCTATTGGTTCTTACAAAGTTGATTTTTGTTGTACATTTTTTGTTTTGAGGCCCATCTTTTACCTCAAAATTTCTCTAATGATTTCCAAAACCAGAGATATGGAAGATGCAATGTCTAAGAAGGCATTAGCTAAATTAATTCCCCCATAAAAGAATAAGGAGAATAAGGTTCGGGAAAAAAATATTTGGGTGGAAGAAACTAGAGACGAGTTAATAAGAAAAAATCTTTGTTATAGCTGAAAATAATTTTGGTTTCCAAGACACAGATGCATGGGAAAATGGAAGGTTCAATACAAAGAGATGATGTCTGACAATGAAGAGCAGGAAGAATTGATAGCATCTTAAGAGGAGGAGCATAGCAGTTGTAGTAGTCATGAAGAGCCACCAAAAATAAAATAGAATGGAGTTACTATATCCAAGATCTCATGTGTCCCCAAATACAACACATTTAGAGTAAGGGGAGTCATACCAGGGCAATAGGTTATGGTCCTTATTGATGGAGGATACACTCATAATTTTATAGATGCATTCATGGTTGTTAGGAGACATTTGGCTACAAAATAGTTCAAGGTTTTTGAGATAGAAGTGGATGGAGGATGAAGGATGACTTGTTTGAGGAAGGTTCCTCAAATGGAGTTGAAGATGGGAAATTACACCTAGTGGATGATTTCTATGTGGGAGAACTTGCTGATACAAATGGGGTGCTAGGGGTACAATGGCTCATTTCCATAGGGAGGCATTGGAATGATTAACGTACCATGGAGATGGAATGGATCACACCAGAAGGAAAAAGGGTACAACTTAGAGGAATGACCCTGATTCTCCAAATGTGGTCATCGCTAAGAAGATGGAATCTATTTTTTCCATGGAGACAGAGAATGGACTGTTTAGTGCATGATAATGAAACAAAAGACATCAGATGTGAATCATCATTACTCCACATATATGCAAGACTTGTTTGATAAATACTAGAATGTTTTTAAAGTTATCCCTCTTGACAGACCACTGGATAGGAGTTTTGAACACACTATATATTAGAGGAGGGGTCCAATTCATTCATCACTACACCATATAGGCACCCCAAGATATTCAAAGAGGAGGTCGAGAAGACTATTAAGGAATTGTTGGATATGGGGAATATAAAGCCCAAAACTAGTTCATTCGCATCCTCCATGGTACTATTTAAAAGGAAATATGGGATGACGAGGATGTGCATAGACCTTAGAGCCCACAATAGGAAGACGATTAAGAATAAGTACCCAATACCAATGATTCATGAGCTCTTGGATGAACAACATGGAGCAGTGTACTTCTCCAAAATTAATTTGAGGTCAAATTATAATTAGATCAGGGTTCAAGAGTAGGACATACAAAAAATAAATTCAAATGCCACTATGGAAATTATGAATTTCCTGTCATGGAATTTTCATTAACAAATGTGATAACCACCTTCTAGTCATGCATGAATCATATATTCATGAAGCAGTTACAATTTTTTTTTCTAGTTTTCTTTGATTATTTTCCCATTTACAACAAAACCTAGGGGAAGCACTTCAGGCACTTAGACGAGGTGATGAGCATATTAGAGGAGAAGTCACTTTTTGATAAGGATTCCAAATACTAATCTAGAATGATGGAGATTTGATACCTTGCACACATCATTAGTGCAACAGGAGTACAAGTCCACCAAGAGAATATTTGAGCTATCATTGAGTGGCCGACACCCAAGAAGCTCATGAAGTTGAGAGGATTCATAGGGATATGTAATTATTATTAGAGATTTGTTAAAGGATATACTCAGATGGTGGCACCCTCGATAGATTTGATGAAAATGGGGGCTTTCAAATGGATAGAAGAATCATAACACACTTTTGAAAGGTGCAAGAAGGTAATGAGTTCTTGCCTCATTGTCACACTCCTAGATTTATCACGGCCTTTTGTTTTAGAGTATGATGGCTCAGGGGAAGAAATAGGATCAATATTTATGTAGGATGGGCATTCGATCACTTTCAAAAATCGAAAGATAAGGGATCCAAAGAGGATTTACTCTATGTATGATGGCGAGATGTTGACCATACTACATGCACTCACAAAGTTGATGTAGTACTTGGTGGGAGGAATATTTGTGGTGAAAACAAATCACAATGTCCTAAGATACTTTCTAGAGCAAAAGTATCTTAATGAGAGGAACCAGAAATCAGTTAGAAAAATTCATGCCTATGGTTTTAACATCGAGTATGTGAAGGGGGAGAAGTATGTGATGGTTGATGCTCTCTCTAGGATGCCAACAAATTTCTCTCTCACAAATATCAACTGTGATTGGAGGGAACTTCTACTTGTGGAGTTCTTAAGAATAAGTTTGCATGTGAATTGATGGATGGAATAACATAGGGTGATAGGTACAGGGTCGTCAATAACATGATCTATTAGAAAGGAAGATATTCTTGGTTCCTTGTCATAGCTCAAGGAGATGATCATGAGGGCCATGCATGACTCACCCCTAGCTAGATATTAGGGGTTCTCCAAAACATACAGGAAGGTATGGGAGAGATTTATGTATAAAGGCCTTAAGGGGGATGTTTGGAGACATGTAGTTGAATGTGTCATCTTCCAAGAAGATAAAACAGAGAAAAAACATATAGAGAGACTATTACAACAACTATCGATCCCATATAAAAATAAGAGGGCATTTCTGCGGATTTTATCATAGGGCTCATAAGGTGTAAGGGAAGGATTGCATCTTTTTGGTGGTAGATAGGATAGCTATTTTTTCCCATTTCATGGCCATATCTTCCAATAAATTAGCGAAATATGTGGCAAAGACATTATTTCATGAGGTGTTCAAATTGCACGAGGTCCCTAAGCACATTGTTAGTGATGGAGATAACGGTTTCCTTAATGCATTTTGGTAGGAGATATTTAGATTAGATGACATGGAGCTAACCCTAAGTACTAGTTATCACCCATAGCTAGATGGATGGAAAAAAATAGTCAACAAGTGGGTGGAAGGATACTTAAGGAACTATGTGGTAGGGCAACAAAAGCCTTGGATCAATTCACTGCACTTGAGTGAATATTTTTATAGCAACACCTACCATATATCTATTGGGATGATTCCTTTCAAGGAAATGCATGGGTATGACTCTCCTACATTCTTAGAAATGGAACTATAAGACAATAGGGCACCAATGGATAAGGAATGGTTGTATGAGAGTTATGATATTCTTAGAATCCTCAAGGAGAAACTACAGGTAGCCTAAAATAAATATAATATGCATGAAAATTGTTGTAGGGTGGAGCACAATTTTTAAGAGGGGGGTCTTATTTTCCTATGACTTCAGTCATATAGGAAATCATCTTTGAAGAAGAGTGGTTTTGAGAAATTGAAAGCACAATCCTACGAGCCTTAAAAGGTGATTAAGAAGACTAGGGAGTTTTCTTATGAATTAGAATTGCCAAAAGATAGCAAGATCCACAATTTTTTCCATGTGTTTTTCCTTAAAAAGGTATTTGGACAATAAGTTAGAGTCTCAACAGAGCTTCCAACATAAAGACGAGGAAATAAAATTAGTCCTCATTCTAGAGGAGGTCGTGGACACGAGGGATTTTTTTTGAGTAAAGTCATCTTGGAGTATTTAATTTGATGGAAGACCTTGTCGGTAGAATATGCTACATGGGAATGTGAACAGGCATTGCAGTTGTTTAAGGATGAACAAACTCGGGAAGGGAGAACTCTCATGTCCCTTTTCGATGAATAGAAGTATGAAAGGGTTGGATTCATAGACTAAATCAATCCTATGGGATATTGACATAAAATAATGGGGTCACCAGAATAAAATAAATAATAATTAAATAAAGGTGGTAAACAGTCACTTTAGGAAAAATAAAGTGATCCATTGTTTTTATTTACCACCCATCGATTTTGGAGAAGGAAAATATCGTTTAAAGGAGAACCATACTCAAGGGAAGAAATGTAAAGAAACTATTTATGAATTATGAAGAAGCTTGAGCAACTTTTTGAGTGCGCGAGAAACCCTCCTTGATTCTCATTTTCAGTGTTGAGATACACAACCTAGCCAATGGTGTTATATATTATTTTGTCGCACCTCTTGCAATTCCCTGTGACATACCCTGAAGTGCCCAAAACATGACCATGATGTAGTGTACTCATTCATATATGCAGCTCATATCCTTCCTAAGACATTTATTGGAAAATTCCTTGAGCTTCTCGTGAAGGAAATAGATCTTAAACCCTAATTTGAGAATCATCGCTCTTATGAGGCTAAAAACCGTGATAGTCGCCTGTTGCACTATATCAGACCCACGATGACATCACTATTTTTACTTGTATACCCATGATGATCTCAAAAAGGAAATTTTACAAAAGAGGATGAGAAGCTTCGTGATCTAGAAGCTTCCAGAATGGCGAGCTGGAGGTTGTTCGGCATAGATGAGGTCGAATACTCCCAACTTGGCCTCTTGGTTTTATCCCTATGAGCTACCTCCTTGAGATGAGGGCCTACTCGTATCTTTGGAGAGATCCTAACTCCCTTTCCCAGCCTATATCTTCATCCTCTCCCATTCCCAAATGGTTGGTTGCTGGTTAGAGGCTGATTGGTCTGGTGTTGGTCTATGTCTATTTGCACCCTTATGCTAAGATTGTGCTTATATGCTACTCATTTGGCTTGGAGAAGGAGTGCTTGGAGATCTTAACATGGAATTGGATATTCATTCAAGGAGATCTTATCAACATCAAGGCTTCCCCTTATTTTCTAATAATATACAACTACTGGTTCGTTTTCCCTAAATGTGTATGCTCATGTATAATTTAGCTTAACATTCCTTGATCATTTAAGTAGGTTACTTTTGAATATGTTATTTGTATTTGCATGAATTTTTGTGTCTTGATCTCTTGTGAAGGCACATAAACACTGTGATTAGTAGGAACGAGCTTGTGACGCAAGTGATTCAAGGTCTTCAACAAAGGAGATCGAGATAGCATCAAAACAAGGTAGGCCATCTTCTTCGTCTCTCTTTTCAATTGTAACATATGAAAGTGTCTAGTAGATTGACATGTAGGTTTCTATTCCTAATCGTTGGGCTAGAGGAATCGTCTCTGTCTGCAGAGAGGATTTAAATAGACAACAAAGTGGCGACTCTGCTAGGGAAGCAATAACCCTTTCCATTCAATCCTTCACCTTGAATTGGTGATGAGTTTGACCAACCGTCAATTTTCTAGTCTATTTGCTTTTCTTTAAGTATTTTCACTTACTGGTGATTGCTTGAGGACGTTGAATTTCGTCTGGTCTTTAAGTTTTCTTATCTTTTCTTCATTTTTCTCTCCCATTGTGGTTTTCTCCCTAATAGTTGTCGTGGCATCGCGTATTTTTGAAGTACAGTCACAATGATCAATCTTTTGCCTATGATAGGTGTGATGATCCTGGAGTATAGGAGAAAATAAGGTTTTTCTTCCTGTTTTTAGTCTCTATGTCCTCTATTAGTGATTTTCTAGAGTGTCTATGGTGTTTTTAATTGATTATCTTGATTAATTTGCAAAATTTGTCTCATTTGCTTTGAAGGTCATTCTGATTGAGTTCTAGGGTTTCTAGTCAATTGGTCATCACTTGCTACTTGTTGGTGTTGTTGAGATGTTTGTTTTGCTGATTGATTGAGTTTTGTTTTATATGGAGATCATTGGAAACATCGTTTTGTATTTGTTTTAGCTTGTATTTCGAAATTTACTTTTCGTTAAAATGCATTAGATTAGTTTCATTGGAAAGTTATTTTTTGAGATTCATCATTGAAAATATATCACATTTTTTAGTGATTGAAAGCTAAAAATGGTAGTAGGTGCATCAAATCATTCAAAATGGAAAGAAAATAATAATTCATATAAGTGCATCTTTGTAAAGTAAAACCATTTTTCTTTCGAAAAGTTACATTTAGGATAGTAAAAAATGAAAATCATTTTTACTTTTGGCATTTCATTTGGAAGACGAAAGTGAAAGGAAAGTGATTTTCATTTCTTATAGGATCAAATCTTGACATTACATTTAGTGAAATGAAAGATTAGATTTCATTTTCACGTTTTGCATTGTGAAAGTTAGTGGAAGGCATTTTGCATGATGCATTTTGTTTGATGCAATATTGATTGAAATTTCTTCCCTTGGTAAGTCTAGCTTTCATTGAAACAAAAAACACTCCTTTTCTCATATAGTTGCATCTTAGGTGTTCAGGTGACATCAATTTGAGCCCTCAAAACTAAGACTTAATTCAAAGGTTAACTTTAAAATTTACCTCAATGAATCTAAGGTGAATTTGAAACATTAACATTCATACTTAGTGTTCTAGGCTAGAGACGTGTTCCGGCATCTATAAAACTCATCAGTTGTCATTCGTAATTGCATTAGATAGCGCTAGCATGGACTTGTGCTCCCCATACCATCGAGTATATTAATGGAGATTTCCTGCACATATGTCAAGTCCTTGGTAAATTTATTTGCTGAGGTTTATATTGCAGTTCACGGTTACTTGATAATTCTTTTTTGCCTAGAGTTACCTGAGTAGTCATTTCGATCTTTTTTGATGCATTAGATTTGAAAAGATCATCAATCACTTGTCCTTTCAAGCTCACTAAACCAACGAAAGTGACTAGAGTCACCCTTTCATCCTTTTCTTGACTCTTAAAACACGAAAAGGAAAAGTTTTTGTTTCAAATTCTAAAATTAATTAACCGCAAAACAACATCCTTCCTGTGGAAACACTACTTAGAATATCTTAGGTTGATACCAATAGAAACATTTCCTGAGTCTACCAGTCAAGGAAACCCCACTGATAGAAATACTATTCCTTTTCCTTCTTTCGGAAATACTTGTGCTCCCAATATGGCAACATTGTCCCTTCTTAGATTGACCATTGGTATGCCAGTTTGGTTTTTTTCGACCTTGGTAATTCTGAGTGTCCCAACTGCTTTTCAACCAAGTTGTCCTCCACCTGAACAACATCAACCGCATGCTGATTCTACAATTGACCCCTCACCTTTTTCGCCTATTTCTTCACCTTGTTCTTCCTCTTCACCTGGTGAAAGTATAGATTCTAGTAACCAGGAAGTTAAGAAGAAGAAGAAGAAGAGGACGAAGAAGAAGAAGAAGAATAAGCAAGGGGGAAACAAAACAACTATTGCTACCGATGCAACTAATGAAGAAAAATCTTCCAACCACCGCCATAAACTAAAATTCCCTTGCATGTTATGTAAGGGTGACCACGTTCTTCAGAATTGTCCTGGTATTCCTAGGGTCTTAGAAGTGTGGTCCACAGGTTCACATCGATATTTTTCATCAGTCTCTGGTGATCATGCTAGCTATAAACCCTTAAATATTAATAGTAAAGATCAAGTGAAAAAGGGAAAAGTCAAATTTCCTTGTACATTGTGTGAAGGTAATCATCCCATTCACCTTTGTCCTCTTATAGATGAAGCTTCCAAAGAGTTGGAAAACCTTACAACTTATCAACCTCATCTTTCGACCAGGTATCGAAATATTTCCCATGATCCTTCACTAGTTGATCTAGTGATTGATCAAAAGTAATCTTTGGTCAACCCCACTCTCTCTTGAAAGTGAGTTTCATGAGTCTGTTCTCGACCAACCATTGGATGAGAAAATGGTAGACTTGACTCCACCTTTAGTTAACTTTACCTTTCCAGTAAAAAGTGAACCTCATACTGCTAAGGTTCTTCTGGTTTTGTCAGTTTCTAATGAACTAGATGGAAATCCTCTTGTTCCTGAAGTGCATGAGAGAATTTATCCTGTTCCCATCGAGCAAGGGGGCAACTCTCATGTTCTTACGACACCCTCTCCCTATAGTTTGATCACTTCTTTTGATTAGAGTCGATTAGCAGGATATCGCCTTCCATCTTATGTGCCTTTCTAGATTATAGTACATGCTTACCATATGGCCGTACCAAGCACAGTCATAGATGCAGGTGCATCTGTTAGCATTCTGTCGTCAACTGCTTGTCAAGCTTTGGGTTCTCCTCAGCTTGTTCCCATCACCCATAATCTGTTAGCTTTTAACAGAGGAACGAGTCAACCATTAGGGATCCTTCCTAATTTTCCTATTACTTTGGGAGGAAAGTTTGTCTATATAGACGTGATGGTTGTCCAAGGCCCTTTAGATTTAATCTAATCCTTGGTCGTGACTATGTTTATGTCATGGGAGATCTTGTCTCTTCCCTCTTTCGAGTGATGTGTTTCCTGCATGATGGAAGCATTGTGATCATTGATCAGGTTACATTCATTGGTCCTAAATAAATTCCCTCTTAACCATCATCCCTAAATGGTTCTTATAGGAAAGTGGTATCACCCCCACCACAGGTTAATTATGTGGCCACCTATTCCATGCCCACATCTATTGATGATCTAGTAGGTTATGTAGTACATCATGTACTGGGGGCATTGGAGCCTGATCTTTGCATTGGAGCCTTGGACATGTATCCCTTCCAGAGTGGCTTTCTCCTGTCTGATGGGAACCTCTTGGAAGCCATGTCCTCTTTTCGGTTGTGATCAAGGGATTTGGAGCACAGTTCCTTGTCTTGTGCCAAGCTCCTTAAAAAACGAAACAAGGGATATGAGCATAGTTCCTTGTCTTGTGTCAAGCTCCTTAAAAAATGAAAGAAGGGATATGGAGTAGAGTTCCTTGTCTTGTGTCAAGCTCCTTAAAAATGAAACAAGGGATATAGAGAAAACTTCCTTGCCTTGTGTCAAGCTCCTTAAAAAATGAAACAAGAACCATGGAGAAAAGTTCCTTGTCTTGTGTCAAGCTCCTTAAAAAATGAAACAAAGGATATGAGGATAGTTATTTTACCATGTCAACCTCTTTAAGAATGAAATAGGTCTTCATGAACATGGTTATTTTCCTGAGTCAAGCTCGTTAAAAAATGAAACATATCCCCTTCCAATTTGAGTCTTTGATTAGATCTCGTAAAATCCCAGTCGAGTCTTTCACTTGATCTCATAAATGAACCTTCATTCCATCCACCTATTAGTAACTAGTCGTCTAGTTAGGTGAATGAAATGAAGCTTGGGGGGCATGTACCTTGAATTGATTCATTATGCTGGGGGCATGTAAACTTATCTCAAGCATATTTTATCTTTGTTTCAAGCTTGTGTAAAAATGAAACCAAATCCAAGCATAGTTTGTTTCTATTTCAAGCTTGTATAAAAAATCAAACCAAATCCAAGCATAGTTTTTTCCCATGTTTCAAGCTTGTGAAAAAATGAAACCATCTTCAAGTATACTCAAGCATAGTTTCCAATGTTTCAAGTTTGTGTAAAAATGAAACCATTTCCATTTTACATCTCGTGATTGCCATTTTTATCAGCTTGTTTTACCTAATGAGCCTTGGTTTTTTCATTCCATCGTCACCATCTCTTTGGTCAATCATATGCTTTCACTTGGTTGTTTTACCCTCACTTGAGGAACATCTGCAATGAGTGGTCTTATTAGCCAGCCTCTTGACTTTTGTGTGTTTTAAGCAATTCCATCATCACTAGAACCAATTTCTATCCTTTTATACCACTCGTTCCTCTAGGAGGATCATCTTTCAGCACTTTTCTGACTCTTGAAACATGAAAAGATCAATGATTACTTGCCATTTCAAACTCGTTAAATTAAGTGACGTCTACTCGATATAAGTTTCACCCTTTTCTGGACTAAGATAGAATATTGTAAAAAAAAGGAACACCTTAGTCAAACATGGCTAAGAGGTTATCTCGAATATTGTTTTCTACCTTTTTTGGTTTGAGAGACAAATTAAGAAAAGGGACCTGATGGAGTTTTATTTTTAATTTCCTTTTCAAACTCTCTAAATATGAAAAATATACCGAGTTATTCTTACATCAGACTCGTTAAAATTTTACGATGAAAGACTCTTCACCATGATGAGAACGATTTTCTCCTTCCTAGGACTTGTAAAACTTACTAGGATGGATTCATTCGAAGGGTGAACTTATACGACAAGCATATGCTATCCTCTTCAAGCTTGTGTAAGAAAAAAGAGGTACTCACTAGAAATAGTGGGGGGAAAAGTGAAAGTGAAACATCTCTTGTATAGGTAGCATGTCGCTCTTAAACATGACGCTCATTTGTTTCTTGCGTCGTTTTTTGGACATCCTCACTTAGTGTTACGGGAATAAGTACCCTAGGGATTTGGGTTGGAACCCCAACAGAGCAAGATCAAACTACAGTAAGAAACACTCATACAAATTAGGAAAAATTCTTATGTAAAAAAACTATGTGGGAGCGACCATACCCATATGTCATTCGTTTGGACAGATCCTGCAGGGTTCAGACCCTCTGCAACTCCTGATGTTCTTCAAACCTGAAAATCATTCAATTCGAACATACATACAGTATAGAGATAAAGAATTTTTATGAAACTAATTTTGTATCATATAAGCAAATGATTAGGCATACATCAAAATAACATTCATATATGAGTTACAACACTATCTGATGCATAAACACAGTTAATCTTAGAAACAAGATAATTCTTCTTTTGATTCTAGAAAGCTATAACTAACACATAGAGAATTCACCCGAGTCTTCTTCTTCTGGCTCCAAGTGGAACCATCCTCTGGATTTGTCCAGTCCTAGTCTTCAACAGCCTCCTTCCATAACCAATACCATGATATCTCAAGCAAGAGCGAGAATATCTATAATCAAGGAAACAAGGGTTTCCTGAAACTTGGGGAAGTGCATGAAGCACAGGGATACTTCAGACTCAGTCAGGGATAATCTCAGTATAATAACTCTATCTCTTCTCCTCCTTAAGGCCTTCCCATAGAAGTCTATTTATTCTTCGCCCAATTAGTTTTTTAGTTGGGAATCAGTTGGGCCACCGGCAATAGGAGGTAATCAACAGGTAAAAACTGTGAACTCTGCCCACAATTAAGGAAATTTAATTTTTTTAAGTGTTTTAACACATATATGTGGGTTGGGTATTGACTAACTTGTGTGTACACGCTTTTATCTCAGGGAAAAGTAGCATACAGGGAATAAAACACTATTTTTAAAATATTTGGACCAAGTCTAGAAGGATGTGTTTCCCTAGGCCATAAACCAAGCATCACAAATACCAAGGGTGGTAAATAGTGATATAACAGATGCCCCCTAATATATGAGGTCAGAAGGGGTACACGATGGCTGAAATGTATTAAGTATATGGAAAGAAGCCCGCCGAGACTGAGAAGGACTTCACCAGAATTCGGCCTACCAAGCCATCAAAAGAGATCAGAAAGAAACTACTATCTGAGGCAGGCATAACCATGCTCAGAGAAAGCAAAGCATGTCCGCATATCAAGTAGAAGAAGATCCAATATGTATAGAAGTATAAAGAACTAAAAGTACATAATGGATTATCTGATCGTAATAAAAAAAGTACATGTCTGAATATCACATATAAGAAGATGATCAATGAAGCTAAAAGATGAAGCTGATCACTGATGTCAAAAACTGATCCCAATAGTACCAAATGAACATGATTGAATAAAATGATACAACATCACAACTCGGATTCCAGCATATAAGATGTCGCTGTGAAGAACTGCAACATATATCATGGATGGTGTCAACTAGCAGTAACAAGAGCAACTGACAAGTGAAACAAAACATGTTGGTGCAACCCGAGGTCTTCATCGACCGCAGCGGTACATTTCTACACAATGGGAATAAATCATCTGAGGTCGACCATGTGAGAAATCATTTGATTACCAATCATTGATGTATACCATTAAAAAACGCGAGACTACTCACCGATAAAGATAATGAGAGTCAAGGTACCCAGAACAATCTAACAAGTGAGAATGGATGAGTTGAAGTCGAACACCTAGAAGAATCTATCAATCAGGGGACAATGATGGTTTCCTACTCTTGATAGCGAAGGAATCTACCACTGATGACTGCAAACCCCAAGGTACTACCAAATGGACTCTAGATCTTTGTCCCAGAGCAAATGAGTCGTAGTCAATAGGAAAAGATCTGCTAGAAGGAAGGCATTAAGGCATCCTTCATCAATCTAGCACGAGTGTAACCCGTAGGCCAATAATGTGGAAGGAATCAGACGAAAAATATGTAGTAACCCAACCGAAGCACGTTTCCAGCATATAGAAGATGTAGCTAGTGCATGATAGAAACCCTCTAAACCAACCAATAATGAAAGATGACACAGAGGCGACGAATCCACCAATAGGGTCAAATGGAAACCAAGGCACTAAACGAATCCCAATGTGTGATAATGAAAGCTGATGTCGAACACAAGGGAAACCACTCAGTCAAAGACCCATAATATTGATCAATGTTGAGCACAAGGTGACCTATCAATAATTAAAATAGGTCTAGGGTGCAACTCTAGGCCTACCCTCAGAGCAATATGTCGTCGTCGATAAGGGCAAGACCCGCCAGCAAGAAGTCAATGGAGACCTTCTCAAACTGGCACGAGAAAAGGACCAATATAACTGATGTGATGACAAACATGACACTGACAACCAGGGATGGCCGATCGAAAAATAGGTCAAGAGACACCACAGAGAGGCCGACTCAGGCTTACTTCCCTTGAACGAAAGAACGACCCAATGATGACTAGATGGTAGCATACAATAACTCTGTATAAGTTCGCCATGTAGGAGGCATGAGAAAACCCTCCATATGATTGGAAGAGGTAACCAATTGGAGGAGTAATGACTCAATAACAAGGTTAAGACATACCTAAGTCAAACTAAATCCCGCCCAAAATGGAGGAGAGACTTTCTTTTGAGTGCTTTGTTCAAGGGCAACATCACTGACTCTAGCTACCAACCAAATATGGAAATTTTGTCCCGTTCCCGCTCTTTTTGGAATATATAAATTTTTTTATTTTTCTTTAAGATGGAAAAAGAATAAAATAATGTTGTAGTACAGTGGAAAGAACGAGTGCTAGAGAAGCAGATGATCTAGTTCTTGGGATAGGAATATTCCTATGCTCAATGCAGGGAGGTGAAACTGGTCAAGGACACTCAAAGGGATGTTCCTTCCATGGGTCAAAGGATGTATCAAGTTGTAGAAGCTAAGTGATTGCATGGTCAATTTTGCAGAAGACATGGTCAAATAAGTGGCTTAAACACGAGTCCAAGTGAATCCGACTCAAGGCCAAAAGGGGCAAATGGTCAAAATGCAATGCAACAGTACAACCCAACACAAAGGAGCCTCTAGGGTATAAGGCTAGAAATCAGCATAGAAGAAAGGAGAATGTGTCTTCAACGCACAAGTCATGGTGGGACTAAAGAGGACTCATGAGCCTACTCAATATAGCAACATGGGCAACCAATGTCAGCGAGGTTATAACTAAGATGCCCATGTAAAGGAACCAAGACACGATGGGGTCGACCCTATGGCTAATGTATCATTGTACGGAGGCTAGTATGCAAGATGCAATGGAAAAAATGGTTTTGCCTAACCTATATGCTAGTGAGTGAACGATACTTGCCATGACGGGTCAGCGGTCATGGCACTGAAATAACATCTCGAAGAAGTCTCTAAAATATCCTGAAAAATAACCCATTCTCAATAATCCAAGCCCATAGGTCAAAAATCCATGAGACAAAAATCAATTTTTGAAAAAATATTTTGCAATTTCAAAGTTATATAATGACTTTTAGACTCACCGTTTTTTTATTTCTATTTGGAGCAAAGAGTTGTGGATAAAAAAGGAGCAAACTTGCCTCTGAACAATTGGACCATTCAAATCACACGAAAGTTATCAGGTAACCCTCAAATCATGCTTGTAATAGTTCGTGATAGTTTTTAGAAGTTTTCATCAAGTTTTTACTATGGAAACTGTTGACCTCTACCGGTCAACTACCCATGCAGTACACCCCCTTTTTCTTCGCAAAAAGGGGTAGCACCTGATCAGCGTATCCGTGCCATCCTGCAGTCATCAGCATCTTGATCAATCTAATTGTAAACCCAGTCTACATGTATTAATTGTAAATAATCCTAGCAGATGTGTGTCGTGTTGTAAATTGCCTAGGTGGACCTAACTTTCTTATGATAATCTATGTCCCGGAAGGTTTTTTGTCTCACCGATCCACGGATCGGCAGAGTTTTCCTTCAAACCTGACCCCAAAGCCGGGATAGATTTTGTCATTCGAATTTTAGAGAATCCTAGTGTGTTGATCTGCTAGATTATAGTTGTGTCGCAGAGCTGGGTGATTTGTGAGGGTCTATGTTAAAGGGGTTTTTCTCCCTTAAGATGTAAATTGTAAAAGTCATGATGTAATGTGTTCTGAGGGTCGAAAAATGTTTTAAATCCCCTCATGAGTCCTAAGTCCTAGGTCCTAGGTGATGTTTCCGAAGGCTTAGTTCAATGATCCATTTTAAAATGAATT
>APFE031057811.1:18533-38708 GCA_000404065.3 Pinus taeda | reverse complement strand
CATGAAGTGATAACGGGAATTTCTTAAAACTGCCAAAATTGCACTTAAACTCAAACTTTAATAAAAACTTTAGAAATTGATAAATTAAAGTTAAATACCTGATTAAACACCAAATATTCATTAAAATGAGATGGATGAGGTGAAAATGAGGGATAAATGGATAACTAGATAAGTTTATCAAAGCAAAATGAGATCAAATCTGAAGCCCAACAATGATAGATCAGATGCCTTTATGGATTGAGGTTGAAGCCATCTACTTTATTACAGGTCTCTCCCAAAGAGGGGAGGTCATGCATTCGACTGGCAAGACAAGAGGTAGTCTTTTAGTAGAAGACTATGTACATATATACTATCCTGGACACCTGGAAAAGACTGGAAGTCAGATTCCAATGAAACACGTGGAAATTTTATCTTTGAGGATTCTGCTATTTACCATTACGAGGGTAAATGGATCAGCTTCACTGCATCAGGCTTCATGAGTGTCCATGAGACTGTTAGTGGAATGCCTTACCATAGTTTTCGATTGGTGCACGCCTCTTCTGACCAACATGAAGAGCCAGTTGACCTCTATTCAGAAGGGTTAGACAAATAAATTTGGATATGGGACTACCTTATGCTCATTCTTCTTCGAGAAGGTATCTGGGCTACGTCCCAAAGTATCTGTCTCCATCAGAAGCCCTCGAGATCCTCGGATGGGTAGATGGGTTGACATGATGAAACACCTTGGAGGTGGGGACGTACCTAGGATGACTTTCTATGATGAGTTTTTCACCTGGTGGAACCAATAGATCATTGTAGTTGATGACTACCCGTATGCCGGTATGGATTTCCGAGGAGATCCAGACTTGGTGTTGCCACCAAACGCGGCATGGGGAGACATAGGTAACAATTTTTAAAGTTTTTGTAAATTTTGAATGTTGGGCATGGAATCCCCCCACAGTAGGTTTTGGGGCTCAAAGCCCAAGTTCTGGTCAAAGGTTTTGTAAGTCTCCGCGAATTACAGGCGCAGAGTGTGACGTAGAGGTTAAGTCATAGGGTTGCTCGCCCTAAAGTAATGTAATGTAATGTAAAGTCATGTCGGTCTACCTATGGTCCACGGACCATGGGATTGTATAAATAGAGAAAGGCTCTAAGTTGTAAAGGGAGTAGAAGATAGAGTGTGTAGCGAAGGAACGGTTCGAGCTTAGAGTAGGATTCTAAGTGTATTGGGTCATAGTAGTAGGAAGAGGCTTTGCAGCTATGTGTGCAGAGGCCTAGTAGAGTCTGCAGCTGAGTGCGCGGACCCCTGTAGCTCACTGCGCAGGGTGGTGTTGAGTCTGTAATTTGGATCGAAGATTAATAAAGAGAAGTTGATTCCTATTTTGGTGTATATGGTGTGCATTGTCTTCTTTATACTTATATTGGTTTATTTTATCGCGCTCTCTGATATGGTTGTTGAATATGCTATAATAATCATTAATCTTATACATACAAGATAAGTAATTGCGTAATAACAGATTAACAACAAGGAAGTTGGGTATTGTAAGGGTTACGCCTTGGGTAGGGATGCACGAAAGCAGCATCACAGGCAGCGAAGGCATAGCAAGAGCGTGTAGTGATGTGCACGCAAGCTTAAACCATGGATCTCCAAAAGCTCATCAGACATCCACAGGGTGTAGAAACTTGGTTCTAGCACCCTCCCATACTACTTCGGGTGAGACCTCAGTTCGCACTCCACGGGCTGTTGCCGAAAGGGCCAGTAGTATCGGGATTTGTTTAGCTAAATCACCTTTGAACCCGTGTCAGGCCCATACAAGCCAACAAATGGTTACATTGCCGAGACTAGGATCTGCATAAGGGATGTCTGATGTTGTGCCACTAGAACCCAACAAAGAATGAAAGTGAAGAGTGGTTGGACAAGAAGATTCACGAGTTCATGACACAGGAAAACAGAAGTCCACGAGTATCTAAGGAACAGTGGTTGGAGCGCTACTTGTATACAGAAATCCATGAAATTTTCTTTACATCCTTTCCTTCTGAGCTGTATGAGTGGATCACAAAGTTAGCAGACAACCAGGGATGGTGTAGGCTCGACAAACCAATAGTGTGGACTCTGGAATTAGTGCACAAACTAGAAGCATCAGAAGATAAGATCACGTGAGCTGTGGACCATTGGCTCGAATGGATAATAGTAGGATTTATCATTGAGTTTGCGGTAGACACGAGCATTAGCTATAGTGAGGCAGAACGACATTTTCTCAAGGGACCGTGAGGTAAGTATATTAAATCTTTGAACACTTGGATTAAGATGCTATTGTGTGAAAAACAGGTTATGCGAATAAATTAATGTTTGGGACTACATGGAGCGGGAAGATCTACAAAAGCGAAGTAGTGAAGAATTAGAAAATAGTCCCTTAATTTCACCCTCACGGGAGAGCGAGGAAGAGATCGCAAAGGTTTCTTCGAGAAGCGCGGTCAGTTTGATAAGGCAGTGAATTCTGTGTTTACCACCTCCACCCACACCGCCACCCATTTCACCCCCGTCACCTACATCTCCACCCACTCCACCTCCGCCACCTCCATAGTTTAGTATGGCAAGTGCGATCAAACTACCGGTATTCAGAGGAGTAGGGAATGAAGATCCAGACTTTTTCTGGTTCGTGGTAAGAGTGGTATGGGAAGCGCAAGGTGTCATGGATGACAATATTAAGAAAGCCATGCTAGTAAGTGTGCTACAGGATCATGCATTAACATGGTATATCAAGCATTCCAATGACCAAACAAATGCAGGAATTGCAAAAATCCAGGCCATGTTGAATAGGGAATTTAGTAGGCCAAAGTCAGAAACACAATCAATCATCGGGTTTAAAGAGATCGTGATGCTCCCGGGAGAGAACCCTTGGGATCTGGATCAATGGTTGAAGAGTATGATTCACGAATCCAATATGACGTTGACAGATGGACAACATCACACATGGTTTGTAGCATCTATGACACCGCACTTGAGGATGGCGCTATGACAACAGAAACTTTCCTCCCAGGCCAAAGCATTGGAAATGGTAATGAGATTACATGAGACCCCTATACAAGACCCTGGGTTGGGAGTCCAACAAATCCAAGTGCAGCTATAGAATATGTGTCTGGAAATGCAGAGTTTGAAACAGGATAGGGCACCTCGGCCAGAGGTGCGTGAGGAAGTATGGTGCATAAAATGCAAAGGCCAGGGCCACGACAAAGATCATTGTCTAGTGTTCGTGAAATACTTGGCAGGAGGAGGGCCAATACCATTGAGACCAGAAGCATAGGCAGGACCAAGTGCGACACCTGCTTTATGGTGTGCGATTTGTTAGATAGGAGGGAAACACACTACGGATAATTTTCATTTGCTGCATAAGTATACACAGACATCCCAACAATTGTTTTGTAATTTCTATAGGTCGGTAGGCCATGATGAACACACTTGTTGCAGTTATGAACTAATGATGGATTGGACCCCTGCCTATAGGGTGCAGACCGCAACACGAGCCCTCGACCCAAATGTGGGGATGGGGCACGCTGGATTTCACGGGCGTGATAGAGGACGAGGTGGAATGGGACTAGGAAGGGGTCGCAGACAACTAATTTGTTACAATTGCGGAGGGCCAGGACACTATGCCCGCGATTGTACCAACCTGACAAGGATGCCATGTTCGTATCATGCTTAGTTTGATCATGAGACAGAACATTGTCCTTCGTTGACCACAAAGATGCGCGAAAAAGGGGGATCCTAGTCCCCTTTGACTTAGAATATACAAATGATGAGGTCTAAGCCGCGCGAAGAAGACCCGAATGTAAACATGATGGTAAGAAGTGCTACGACCATGGGAGATGATAACGGGAAGCAACTAGAAGAAAGTGCGTGGGTTCGCAAGGCTCCTATAAAGGAACCCAAGTTCGATTTAGAATGCGTGAAGGAGACGTTCATGGAAGCTAAGAAGAGCTTTACGGAGGCCTCCATTTCAGGTAGTAAGAATCAACTAGAACCGGAAATGGATCCTTCAATGCTCACCACCTTTTTGAAGACATGCATGAAAATGTTGCATGACATCAAAGCAGTTAAGGGACTACAGGAATTGATCACCAGGTGCGCGAGCTAAGGAGGACTGTGCGTGGTTTGGAAACTAGGGAAGCATGCATTGCGCACTGGAAGGGAAATGAGGTTGGCTGTGCAGATTGGTGAGTATGAGTTGGATCAGTTAATCCTACATTTGGGTTCGGACGTGAATGTATTACCAAATAAAACATGGGAATGCATGGGTAGACCCGCGTTACAATGGTCCCCTATTCAGTTATGAATGGAAAACCAATATAAGATTTTTCCCATGGGGATATTGCAAGGGGTAACAGTAGATATTGAAGGTGCAAGCGCGTAGGCGGATTTTGAAGTAATAGAGATTGTCGATGATAGTAACCCTTACCTTGCACTGCTAGGAATAGACTGGGCCACTGATATGAACGGAGTCATAAAACCGAAGAAGCGCAAAATGATCTTTGAGAAAAAGTCACTACGCATAGTTGTACGACTAGATCCAGCTGAAGGAGCATGCTATACTGAACCAGTGTGCGACAATGATAGTGATGACAATATTGATTGTATTTACAAGATAACTACACAAGACCAGGATTGGGTGAATCCGATGGCAGATGGGAGAATCTCAGGGGAGCGCGAAATCTCCTACACTTAGGATTCAGACGAAGAATTGGAGTGGTGGCAGAATTGGCTGCACGAAGTAACATCGCTTAATTGCAACATGATGATTAGGTCATTGCGTTGCTTGACCACAGAGGTAAGGGAGATGCCAACATATGATGGATTGTTAGTGGTGGATGAATTTCTGAGCAAATTTTAAAGCGCAGTACCAGAATAGTAGCGGTTTGATGCGCTAAAGTGGGCACTGTGCGCAACACCCACATGATGGTGGGGTACACATCAAGGAAATTTTGAGGACTGGCGTGGATGCAAAAGGATGATGCACCTACGTTTTGGAAAACCCCAACTTCGAATGAAAGTTGGTCAGAAAGGTGGAACAATGTGCGTGCCCGCCTTTCTCGATGGGTACAAACATATGTTGTACAACCTACACAAGCGAATCCCAACCTCAGAATAGAAAGTCGGAGAAACTCACAGCAGCAGGAAAGGCGACATGCACTACAAAATTTGCATGTGGAAGCATTCGATAAGGTGTGTGGAGTTTTGGACAAGGTTCACCGGGCGAGACGAATTGATTGGGAGGTGCACATGCCAGTGGTTCGATGGGCCTATAGGACCATGTGAAAAAACCTGAGCATGGAGATGATTCCAAAGATGTGGAACAGAGTAGAAACTGTAATTTCAGAAGAAAGGAATCCACATGTAATAGCTCCCATAGTTGTGGTAGTACGCGAAGACCAGGAAGAAGGAATCAGACAACTACGCGAGGACGAACATATAAGGATTTAGGAAGCCAGTCGACGAGGGAACCTTAGACTTCATGAACTCGAAGAAGATCGAGTACGATTGAGGAAGCAAAGCATGTTGATGGATATTGATATCAAAAAACTGGAAAACGAGATCGTGCAAGCATGTCTCGTCGATAAACCAAGGATGACAAGGCAAGATATGGATAGCCATACCACTGCATTAGAATATTGCCGCCAAGAATTTATGACTCTACTACGATGGTTGCGATCGCACCTTACCAACCGTAGTAACTAGGGGAGCACACCACATAAGGTAGAATGCGCAGTGCTAACTGTCGCGAGGGTAATTGAGGAGTGCCCACGGACTAGAATGGAAGGCGAATTGAAGTCTCGCATAGGTGGTGTGACCACCTAACTAGCCATAGGGAGCACAGTCGTAGCACTCCAGGTAGTTGAAAGAGAGCGCAGGAATATAAAAGAGTTTGTGTGGGAGCTGCGCGATAAGGGGGATGCACACAGGATCAGCATGTCACAAGGGTTGCGCCTGCGCATAGGGTGCTGCGCTGCTACACGGGTAGGTTGGAAAGTGACCATTGGTGTCATTGTTCATGATGAGATGTCCAATTTAAGGCAAAAGGGAGCGGGTGATGGGCAATTAAGACACGAGTTAAGAGCTAGATTTGGGATGATCTTCCGCCAAGAATGCATTAATGACTCAGAAGTGGGGGAGCGGTCGAATTCAAATTCAAAAGATGCTATAAAACTCCAAGGGCTAGTCACAAGACAACACTTGTTCATTTGAGATTTGAGCTACTACGAAGAGCATAGAGTGTTGAGCATTAAGCAATATTCGAGCCCCCAAGTTCTCAAACAACTATAGACAGTTTGAACAAGATGAAAACTACCAGGAGAGGTGTGGGTTTTGCAGAGAGTACTGCCAAGGAAGCTGTGTAGAACCCTACAGTACAGGTTATGGATGTGCCGGAAATTTCGAAATCACCTCGGAACTCGAGGCCCAAGAAGGATAAATAAGCAGCGAGACCAGTCCACATGTCCCTGTGAAATCCGCGGTTTGGTAAACTTTTCATGGAAGAAAAGGGCAAGGTTGTCACCATTGAGACATATGATGAGGAGGAGGACCTACAAGCTCTCGTAGATGAGATAGAGGCGGATGAAGAAATGGAAGAAGACATCAAACCGATGCACGCTACAAAAAAATTGCCCGAGTATGTTCCTCCATGGAAAGGGAAAGCTAAGGTACCCAAGGATTTGGATGCCGCTAAGAGTGCACTCCAAAACCCGCTCCTCCCAGATGGAATTTTGTTTGAGGGCTCGGCCCAAGGCCGTGTGCCCACAATGAAATTTAAAGACTACGACCTCACAGACAACGAGAAGTTCCCACATTTAGAGATTGAGAACCTCATGAAATAGAGCAAGGACGGGTCAGTAAAAACACTAGAGCCGCAAAAATGGATGCGCGGTGTGGAGAAGGCCAGACTACTCCACCTACTATGGATTCCAAACTTTCAGCACGCACCTATCACAATCTTCATCATCAGGCAGCTGCTTTGCTTGGTGCACGATGGGTACTTATGGCTAGAGGAGCCTATTCCCATCACGGTGGAGCTTATCCACAGGATTTTTCGGCTTCCTTATAAGGAAAAGGACCCTGTGGAGATAGCTGACAAAAGCGAATATTTGGCGCTTGCAAAGGCCATGAAGAAGAAGTAAAAATTGGAAAAGAAGAAGAGGGGCTACACAATAAGTAACATTAAATATAAAGGGGTGCGCGTAGCCACCCAACTCTTGGCTGGGAAGGTGATGAGAAAATGTCGCGGAGAGAAGGTACCAGTGATGGTAGTTGTGCTGGTAGAATAATGCATGGAGGGTGTCCAATTCAACTGGGCCAAGTTCCTCTGTGAAGAATTCCTAACAAACTGCAAGGAAGCTCAAGAGTAGGGCAAGACCTTCCACTACGCTTGGTTTCTCTTGTCTATGTTATTGGTGACAGGGGAACTTCCTGAGGACAGTTAGTTCCCTCATATTGAACAGGACTTGCCAGATGTTGCAAAATATGCGTCACTCTGGGCTACGAAGGATGGCACACGGATCCGCGAGACTAAAATATTTTGGGTGCTCATGGAGGCAAGCGTCCATATGTGGATTAACAGGAGGCCATGCGTATCCCCCACAATGTACAACAGTTTGTCGAGCTTTGCAGACTTCAAGACGGATATGCACAATGTGTATATCAAAGCACGTAAGGATCTGACACAGACCTAGACTAAGCTTCCTTTCGTTGCAATTGATGATGCCATCTTATCCATGCTCGAATCATGGCCTGCCAAGTGGCATGCCTCGAATCTGGCGGAGTAGGATAGAATAACAACACAAAAGCAGAAGGATGCCACCAAGTTGCTAGCCCAACATAAGCGTAACGAGCTGTTGGCCGCGGAGGTAAGGGCTACCTGTGAGGCAACGAAGGCAGCCGCAGAGTAGGCCTAGGCCGCCAAAAAAGCAATAGCTGCACAGGCAACAGGGGCCACCACGACGCAGGGGGAAGGAGGCTCGAACTTGACCATAAGACAAGGCGCAGAGGACACAGTAGAAGGCGCAGACCCGAGCACAACATCTACATAGCTGAAACAGCTGCATGGTATGGAAAGAGCAGACCCATGAAAGAAGGCCAAGGCTTCCAAACTGGACATTGAACCAATTACATTGATAGAGGGTGACCTCTATGACATCAACGACACAGTTTGCGAGGTCACCAGGGAAGCCCTCCAGGAAGCTATGGCGGAGCAATAAATGTGTTGGGGGCCCTAAGGGTGTAGATGCAGGAACTTCAGGTGTGGACCCCACAGGAAGGAATAGTAGCCACCTACGACACCATAGGTACATCAGCAGCGGAGCAGCTACTACGTGCAAAAATGGCCAACACCATAGTGCTGTCGGAAGGAGCGCCTACAATAGAAAGCGAGGAGGATAGAGCCGCAGTGGGTAGGATCAAGGGACTTGGCCTAAACTTGGCTACCCTTCTGTGGGACACATTGTACCAGTTGCAGGATCGCATAACAATAGAGCTACGCACTTAGGAAGGTCACGCGATCCAGGTATTGAGTGAGCAAAAGATCAACATCGAACAGCTCAGCCTGCAGCATGACGAGCTAGTGTCATAGAATCGACAGATCGCGAAAACAACGAATGATGCATGCTAACATGTTCCAGAATTATCCATCGTCGTAGACCTACCAACCGAGATGCGGATCCACTGTTTGGCAAGTGGAGTCCGAAATGCGCGTGAGTAAACAACATGAGTGCAGCTGGATCTGAAACTCTAGATTGCTGAGCTGCGGATGAAGGCACAACCTTCCACTCCTCCAAAAGTCAAAGAACAACGCGTTAGCGCGATTTAGACAAGATTGGAAGAAATTGGAAGGGCGGTGCAGGACTGCACCGATATGTTGGACGAAGTGTTTGACGTCCTCACATCCTTGCAGGAAGACCCCAACATACAATGCCTGGAAGAAGAGGGGCGCGAATTGCAACAGCAATATGATAGTGTCAGGGGAATGGTGCAGACAATTGTCCTCACCCAACGACTGGATAAGATGCAACAGGAAAGGGCACTGAAGGAGAGGGTGGATTCTGCACGATAGAAAAAGGCCCTTCTCAAAGCGTGTGTCCAACCTTGGATTGATGAGGCTTTTACCATTACGGCCGAGATTAAGGGAAAGCTCGTACAGGTGCAGGGACTATATGTGATAAGACAGATAGCGGAGCCTCACAAAGAAGAAATAGAAGAGCGCATGTGGCAGGTCCAACAAACAATAGAACAGTGCGTCACGGACCTAAGGGCAATACGGGAACAGTTGGAGGGGCTCTGTGCCAAGATTGTGCACCAGCAGAGTGACTTGGGACGAGTCATGATGATTGTGTTGGGGGCTTGTTGGGCATGAAATCCCCGACAACAGGTTTTGGGGCTCAAAGCCTAAGTTTTGGTCAAAGGTTTTGCAAGACTCTATGAATTTCAGGCGCAGAGCGGGAAGTAGAGGTTAAGTCATAGGGTTGTTCGCCCTAAAGTAATGTAAAGTAAATAGAGCGAGGCTCTAAGTTGTAAAGGGAGTAGAAGATAGAGTGCGTAGCGAAGGAATGTTTCAAGCTTAGAGTAGGATTCTAAGTGTATTAGGTCGTAGTAGTAGGAAGAGACTCTGCAGCTAAGTGCGCAGAGGCCTAGTAGAGTCCGTAGCTGAGTGCGCAGATCCCTGCAACTGAGTGTGTAGGGCAGTGTCGAGTTTGTAATTTGGATCGAATATTGATAAAGAGAAGTTGATTCCTATTTTGGTGTATCTATTGTGCATTGTCTTCTTTATACTTATATTGGTTTATTTTATTGCGCACTCTGATATGGTTGCTGAATATGTTGTAATAATCATTAATATTATACGCACAAGATAAGTAATCGAGTAATATAGATTAACAACAAGGAACTTGGGTATTATATGGGTTGCACCCCGGGTAGGGTAGCGCGAAAGCAACATCACAGGTGGCGAAGGAATAGCAAGTGCGCGTAGGGTTAAACCGCGAATCTCCAAAATCTCATCAGACATACACAGGGTGCGTAAACCTAGTTCTAGCACCATCCCATACTACTTCGGGTGAGACCTCAGTCCACGCTCTGCAGACCATTACCGAAAGGACCAATATTATCGGGATTTGTTTGGCTAAATCACCTCTGAACCTGGGTCAGGCCCATACAAGCCAATATTTATGATTTTTTTTTCTTTTTTAAATATGAATTGAACTTAAATATTTTTGATGAGACAAAATACTGACAAAAATGACGATGTTCCAGATGTGGGTCCACTGAGACCAGATGGATTTCTGAGGCACAAGCGTCGCGAAAGAGGTGTCGAAGAGGCAACAGTTGAGACAGAGAGAGTCCTATATGTAGTTCAGAGAAACTTGGTGAGGTTGACTCACCAGGTACCTATGATAGCCATAGAGGATCTACTTGAGGAGATGCAGCGCTGCGTGGTAGGGGTACCACGGGACTGGGTCTGCATACTTCGGCGTGTAGCAAATGCAGTAGTTAAGTTTTTAGTTGCTCATCCTGAGCTGGGTCGATAGACACACTAGACATAATTATGGGCTTGAACCCAAATTTTGAGGGAATTTTGTCCCATTTTTGTATATTATTTTTGAACACTTTATCTATAAATAGGCGATTTTATGATATATATACAGATTGAAATTTTTGATGTTTGTTTAATTTGATGAATGATTAATATGCCAATCTAATGCTTGATTAGCAATAGATTCTGATAATGAATTCTCAAATCGTGGAATGTGAACATATGTAATATAAACAAATGATCATTGCAACACTCTCACTCTAAAAAATTGGTGATATAAATAAGGATCACGAACCCAATAAGTGTTATTTAATTGTGACACTACCAGTTGTGAGTCAAGATAAACTACCAACAAATCAATCCCATAAGAAATTGCTTCGGATAGTAAATCAATAACGGCAGTATATTTGGCAATGTTATTTGAAGCAGGACCAATACATACTCCCCTCAGCACCATCAACTGGTCAGATGGATAATAAATCACCCACGCTGCGGAAGCAAGATTTCGAGTGTGCCAACTAGCACCATTGGAAAATCTGAAATATATCTGAACGTCCATCAACACCTGCCAAAGAAGATAAAAAAAATGTCGATATCACAAAATGCCAGACAAATATGTACACAAATAAAATATATACAAACAAGCAATTGCTTGGCTAGAACCTAAGAAAAATACTTCTTAAGGTAGAGCCCATTTCGGGGCTCCGCCTGCTTGTTCCCTTCAAAATCAACTAATTCATAAGCCCATTTTCCCAAAACTCGTTTGACTCTAAAGGGACCATACCACATAGACTTGAATTTGCCTGCCCCTAGGACGTCTTTATCTTGGTCATAGACTAAGACAAGGTCGCCTTCAGAAAAGACTCGAGGATGGACAACTTTATCATATTGAGTTTTAACCCTTTTCTTATGAGCCTCGTTTATTATGGCGGCATCTCGACATTGCTCATCGAGATTTTCCAAATGAATGAGGCGTTCTTCGAGATTAGATGTCTCCGGAAGAAGTTTTATAGCTAGCTTAAGGGACGGAATTTCACATTCGATAGGAAAAATAGATTCCAGCCCATAAACTAGTTGAAAAGGAGTAAAACCGATGGCAGTCTTCACCGAGGTTTGGTATGCCCAGAGAGCCGGGTACAACATGATGTGCCAATTGGAGTGATTTTTTTCAATTGTCCTTGGCAGGATAGTCTTAAGGGACTTATTCACAGCTTTGACTTGCCCATTGGCTTGAGAATAATATGGATACGAATGGTCCTATTGGAAGCCCAACTTCAAAGCCAATTCGGTCATCAGTTGATTCTGGAAGTG
The DNA here is from genome assembly GCA_000404065.3 of Pinus taeda. NCBI lineage: Eukaryota > Viridiplantae > Streptophyta > Pinopsida > Pinales > Pinaceae > Pinus > Pinus taeda. The sequence goes on along the minus strand of APFE031057811.1, from coordinate 26,844 downwards.
ATTGCCATGGTTAGTGATAATCTCTCTCGGGATACCAAATTGTGAAATAACCTGGTTGAAGAGGAACAAAGCTGCTGTTTCACTATCATTTTTGTAAGCAGGCATGGCCTTAGCCCACTTTGTAAAGTAGTCTATGGCCACTATGATGTACTTGTGACTTGCCGCTGAAGGCGGATTACAAGTAGTGAAGTCAATGACCCACTTCGTAAATGAACCGAAAGTGATAACAGGAAAAAGTGGAGCTGGATGCATGCACATTTTTCGAGTATAGATTTGACAAGGGTGACAATGTTTGACCGCCTCAAAACAATCTTTGAAAATTGAAGGCCAAAAGTAGCCGAAACGTAAAATTTTCTGGGTTGTTGCAAGCCCTGATAGATGACCGCCATAAGCTCCACTGTGGTAATCATTAAGTACAATTTCTGCTTCTTCAAAAGTTAAGCAACGCATAAGGATTGAATCAACCCCTCTGTGATATAATGTATCACCAATGATAACATAGTTTTTGGCAAGGTGACATAACTTTCGACGCTCATCCTTGGAGGAAGCAGGTGGGAATTTTGAAGTCTGAGATATATGATGATATCTCCATAGCAGGGATCTTGCGAAGAAATGAGGAATAAATGTTCGTTGGGGAAATTTTCCTTATAAACAATGTCTTCCTCACAAGGCAGCTTGGAAATTAATTCCGCCAAAACCAACAACTTCTTAGACTTGGCTGACAAGAACTCGAGCTCAAATTCTTGAAAAATAACAATCCATCGATTGTATTTTCCCCCAGTCACTCTTCTACTGAGGACAAATTGAAAAGGATTGACACCCTCTAAGATGAAAATTTTGCGTAGTAGAATATAATGACGAAGCCGTTGGACAACATGGACCGCTCCCAAGGCCAATTTCTCAATAGGAAAATAGTGTACCTCAGGTCCTACTAAGCCTTGACTCAAGTAGTAGATAACATGCTCACTGAGAGTGTCATCCTCCTGAACCAGAACCATACCTATGGTTGATTCTGCCACAGTGAGATATAAAAGGAAATCTCTGCCATAATCTGGTAGACTCAACAATGGAGCAGAGATTAATGCCTGCTTCAAGGCATCAAAAGATCATTGCGCAAATTCGTCCCATAAAAATTGAACTCGTTTCCTACGCAAACACATAAATCCTTTGGTAATCTCGGTGTAATTTGCTATAAATCTTCTAAAGAAATTTTCCTTTCCTTGGAGACTTTGAAGTTGATGAATGGAAGGCAAGGGAGGTAACTGAATTATTTCCTCAACCTTGAAAGGATCTACTTGAATCCCTTTAGTTGATACGATGAATCCTAACAACTGACCAAATGTGACTACAAAAACACACTTATTCGGATTCAAACGTATTTTATAAAAACGACATCTCTCAAAAACTAACCGAAGGTGGCTGGGATGATGGATTCTCTTTCGAGAACAAGTAGCTAAGTCATCCAAGTATGCTTCGATAACATGTTTGATGTTTTGGAAAGCATAAGACATGGCCTGCTAAAAAGTAGCTCCAACATTTTTAAGACCAAAAGGCATCTTCTTGTATGAAAACGTGCCCCAGGGACAAATAAAAGTTGTGTTGTGTTGGTCTTCCAGACGGATAGTAATTTGATTGTAACCAGAGAATCCATCCATGAATGAAAAAATTTCATTAGCCACACATTCATCAACAATTTGATCAATAAAAGGCATGGGGTAATTTCTTTTTGGACAAGCTTTATTCAAATCCCTAAAGTCAATGCATACTCGGATCGATCCTTGCTTTTTATCTACCGGGACTGGATTGGAAACCCACTCCGTTAGAGGAATGGGGTATATAAAACTACCTTAAGTAGATTTTCAACTTTAGCTTTAATAGTTGCTGCTTTCTAAGGATTGACCGGTTGAACAATCGACTCTGATGAAGACATTTTCTATAATGTTAGGATTCCTAGAGATGTTTATAGGTACAATTTTTGAGGTAATCGACATATTACCTTCGATAGATAATTGTGCTAGAGCCAAAGGGTTTGAAACTATACAAACATCACTAGTAAGCAGATTGGAGAACCTAGATTCAACTTCATGCAATGGAGGAAGAAAATATGAATGATGATGTAAACCTTCCCATGATCGATCCACACCCATCATTGCCTCTAAAATTTCTTCTTCAGATGTTAAAACTGTATCTAAGCAATCCAGAGCAGAAGTAGATTCAAGGGTCCAAGTTGGAGCCACATCACCATATAACTCCTCTTGTGAAAAATGAGTGGGATGGTTGTCTATAGAGTTAACGATAGATTGATAGCTAATTTCTACTGCATACATGGGAAATGCCATTACACCAAATTTCTCTCCATCTAATGTGGTCATAGATGAAGGTAAGGTCCAAGGGTCTGAAAAATAATGAGTTCGAAAGAACTCATTCCGTGAAGGCCCCCTGGAGGATGAAATTGCATTGATTCTAGATGTAGGAGGAGGAAATTCAAGTATACCCATTAACGAAGAGTACATCCAAACTCCTAAATTCTTAATAGGTTGATGGGGATTATCCACCAATGGAACAGTAGATTTCGAAGTTGCATGAGAGTCACCTGGAGAATAATCTAATTGGTCAGTTTTAACAATGCTCCCCTCATGAGGAAAATAGAAGATGCAGAATAAAGATGAAACTATGGAATCCATCTCATAAATCCAATTCCTTCCTAAGAGGAGGTTGTAATCCAGGTTGGCATCAATGATTTCCACCTCAATATTAACGACCTTTCCTCCAACACATATAGTAAAGGCTGGGATAATTCCATGTGGCATATGAGAATGTCCATCAAATGTTGTCAAGAGAGTTGGTGAAGGAACAACTGAAGGTGATCCAGTGGCCTTCCAACATGACATAGACATTATGCATGTGGAAGCTCCCTCATTTATAACTGTAGGAAAAATATTGGTTTTTTGGTAAGTGGACTTTAATTGGGAATCCATATGGTAAGGAAGTCTCTTTTTGACATTCAGCATATCAAAAGTGAGCACTAAAGAATTCTTTGGATCCACTGCATCGATTTTCGAAAGAAAATCACTTCTCTGAGAAGGACACGACTGGAGCACCTCCAATGCAAACATAACACAAGGAATTTGAGCCAGATCTTCTACAATCGAGTAGTTTTGGGCTACCCTAGCATTAGGATTAATAGTTGAGGGTTTTGTAGAACCTTTCGGTACCTGAGGTGTAGAATCAGCAGAGGGTCGCTCAATATGAAGTGGGTCAGTCGTTTCAGGAACAAATGCTCGTGTAGCAACGTCAACATGAGAGTTCATCATATAAACATTTGAGGAATTTTTCCCTTCCTGGTTACCCCCTGCGGAGGTACCAGTGTTCGAGTTCACGCTAGCAAGTAATTGCTGCCCTTGGGGAAAAGGGTTAGTTAGGACAGCTTGCGAGCTAGAGGACCCTTGTTGCACTAACAAGCATTGAACATCTTGAATCTTAGGGCAGAGGTGAGTCAAATGATCTCCATTGCATAACTTGCATGGGAATTTAACCTTTTTCTTGGACTCTTTTCTACCCTCACTAGCAGAGTTTCCAAGCTTGTTCGCATTGCCCTTCCCTTCCTGGTTCTTCTTCTTACCGCGTCCCTTCCTCTTCCCATCGAATTTTTGATTTCCTTTAGGGTTAGAGGCTTGAACAATGTTTATAGAGGTAGGTTGGGAAGGTGAAGGTGTAGATGGTGCTGCCTGGTGAGAAGACGTAGTTTGTAGAGACAATTGCTGCAATTGGTTCAAAGGTTCACCGTATTAGCGTCAATTGATCCAAGTATACTATTGGCGTGAGGGATTGGCTTCGGTTTGGATAAATCAACTTAGATCTAGGAGAATTAGGTAGGATTTTATGAAGAGTCCCAAATTGAGAATATATCAGTTCTAATTGTTGGGCTCGAAAAATAGCCTGCTCTTCCGAATAAACACCGGAAAGAGAAACATCCTTTGATATCTCAGGTTGTAATGATTTAAGAAACCATTCAAGAAGGAACTCTGGTGGAATTTCAGATTTTATAAGCCTTTTTCTCCTTCTCCATTCCTGGATATGATCCGAAATATGAGTTGTTGTGTCTTGCTGAAAGTTGGCCAGAAGTTCAATTTCAGCTTCATAGCGGACAGACAACTGAAAATGGTTCAAGAAAATATTAGCCAAATCAATGAAAGAAGTATAGGTGCCCCCTGGCAACTCTTTGTACCATTTGGCCTCATTTCTGGTTAGGGTGCACTGAAATAACCTCAACCTGATCGAATCATCTATCAGGGAGTTGGATGAGCACCATAAGTGAAATGTGGTCACATGGTCTCCCAGGTCTTCACCACTCTTCCCTTTGAACTTTGGAATATCCGATGGAGGTTGAGTTGGGACCAGAGGCCAAGCCGGATTGTACCTAATTGGATCATTCATCAATTTAGTTAAGTCTGGCAAATTAAGCGTGGCCAGAAAAGGAAGTCGCGGGGGACCTTGGGAATTCCATCTAGAATGGGCAGGGTTTCGAAAGGTCTAAAAATAATGACCTGGATTTTTAAAGGAACCAGGTTGCCCAAAGTAACTCATAGAGCCTACTGAACCAAAAGGTGATCATTGTGGTCCAGCAAAATTCAGGGTTTGACCAACTCCTGTCGAAAATCCTTTGTAACCAGTGAAGTTACCCCCTAACGAAGTATTGAAAGGAGTTGACAACCCCTGATAAGGGTTCCATGCGTTAGCAAAGGGTGGAAAAATTTGAAATGAATTAACTGAAGAATACGGTATATTCCCTTGTTGGCTGAAAAATTGGTTCCAAGGTCCTATCCCACTAACTGCAGGGTTTGTCCAACTCTGGAAGGGGTTAGTACCTTGACTTGTAAAAGGAAAAGGCATTGACCGTACCGTCGGATTGGAATGTGGTATATGACCACTACCAAATGGGAAAACCTAAAAAGAAGCTGATCCACTCATCATGGATGCAGAGGTGATTGATGGTATGTTCAAAGGAACCGAAGGAATACCTTGATACGACATTCCAAAAGGGAAAAGTCCAAAACTGGATGCATTAGCTTGAGAACTTCCACTTGTTGATGGAATGGAAGTAGACCCAAATATAGTCATGATGGAGTGTTAGATGGGATGGAAATAGTTTCTCCCCCTTGTACAAATATGGGATTTTGCATGCTCACAACACTCGTCGTAGATGCCATGCTTCCAGCAGTGGTCATCGAAGGGATAGATGTATGTAAACCTGGGCTCGAAGGCCTGTGAGTCAGAATTCCAATGTATAAAAAAACATCTGGATGGTCAGGAGGGAGAGGAGAATTTGGAGCCGCAATCGACTCTTAAAGCTCTTCTACTTCAATACTATCTTCCGACTGGAAGAGTACCCGAGAACGAACTAGTGTGTTCCTCTCTAACTTTGTACTCGTACTAGGTCTATCTTGTGAACTAATGCCCCCAAGCGGAGGATCAATCTCCGATGCACCTGCTGCCACTGGTTCGAAACCACTGGCAGAATCAATCCTATGCCTTCTAGGAGAAGGCTCTGGACTCGTAGGTGAAAGCCCACAAAATCTATGAGACCGTCGAGATGGTTGGTCAACCACGTTGAATTATTTAAAAGATTTACTTAAACACTCAAAAATTATAAATCTAGGCTGACTATGAGCACATAAAACTCACTAAAATGTCCCTAAAGATATCAACAGTCAAACAACTCTCAAGTATTTCCACTTTGGGTGATTAGGACCGGACACCAAAATACAAGAAAGTTAATAATAAAGGCCTTCCGATAATAGACTAGGGTAATTACACCCCAGGCCTACTAGCGAAGGTATTAGAGGTAGTTACGCTGACCTCCAGACAACAGCCTTTACCAGTGCAAGCCCCCAAGCTTCACAAGGGTGCCCTCCAGAAGTACTACTGAACGTGATACAACTTCAACCTCAGGTGCCATAGGATTCCCCTCCATAGCCACCTGTGTGATTCCTAGGATAGGCAACTATGGTCACCAACTCGTATCAGAAGCCAGGCGGAACAGTCGTGCCGTAGGATCCAACAAGTAAGAGAGGGGGCATCTCTCGTCCTTATCTTCACTAGCCCTCGTGCTTTACTCCCAGTCACAGAGCTTTCCCGGTCTCCCTAAAGCTATTGGATTTCTCTCATTAATCAAGCTTCTATGTTTTGTAATTTAGAGCGGCCTTGGAGAGTTAACTCTCCTCTCACCTAATCCAAGGCCCTAATAAACCTAAACTTGTTGGTGTATTCTGATGACAATACAAAAGTTCTAGTTTATTTTAATTAAGCGCTTGATTTTAAGGGTTGTTCTTTTAAGTCAAGGGTATAGTTGGAAGTGAAACCAATGGTGTTTGTATGACTCAAAAGAAATCAATGAAAAACTAACTACATGAACGCAATCGTTTGTTCTTCAATGCAAAAAGATCTCTACGTGGGTTCTACAAAAATTCTATAAAGCAAAATACTTTTTCTTTTCTTTTCTTGAAACACACTTCACACATACAAAAACTAAAAATACTATTGATGCTTTAATAATGCAAACTACCCTAATGCAAGGTGTAAATGAAGATGCAAGATCCTAAATTACTCTAAAAAAGAATGAAAGCAATTGTTTATAACTATTAATAAGCTAGCTTAAGTATTGAGAAGAATACAAATTTTGAATACAAAATTCTCTACAAACAAGAAGGACTAATCCCAAAATATCACAATTCACTTTAAAAAATCAAAAGAAACCAAAATCAAACTTGGCAAAAGAAAACAAAAAAAATGTTTTCTGAGATTTTTTCTTTTTAAAGAAATAACCAAAACAACCTTTTGGAAGCACTCTAAATGCCACTAAAACTCAAAGACCGAAAGAAGAGCACAGGGAGTCTTTGCAAGTTACAAATTCGACAACGAATGAAAACTTGAACAAAAATACCTCAACTTGTACTAAACAACCCAAACAGCAACAAAGAGCTTGACAAAATGACCAAGAATCCAGGAAAGAAATACTTTCAAATTCGTTAAAAAGACTTTCAAAAAGCAAGAAAAGATATAAGGCCACAAAATGACGGAAACCAAAGCAAGTAGACCAAAAACCAAGCTTGACATTGAGATTGAAAACAATCTCTTGTTCTAAAGGGCTAAAACAATCAAGAACCTCTGTACAAAGTCTTGTGTGCCAAAACACAAATCACAAACTCACTCAAAAGCAAACCTAGGCCAAATATTTTCAATGCGGGAGACTTCAAAATAGTAAGCTCATAGAATAATGAAATTCTTCAGATAGAAATTAACCACTCAGAGACTAAACAGACCAGACAACAAATCTTTCTGGGCAGAGAGATTTGAAAAAACAATGCAAAAAATGGTATACGCGACTTTGTTCAAGCACAGAAGCGTGTGCATGTGCTTCTAATAAAGGAAACTCGTGTATACACGGGTTCACTTCACAGAAACAAGCGTGTGTACGGTATTGTAAACAAAGTAAAGTGCGTACACAAATCTTTGCAAGAAAAATAAAAAGCAAAGCCAGATCAAAAAGATTAGACTTAAGGTCTGAGACTCTACTGGACCAAATAAGATTGTAACAGCAAGCAAACCAAAGACTGAGCCCTGATTGACACTGAACAACCCAAACTAGGAATAACAAGATTGTTATCCCCAGTAGAGTTACTAATTTTTTTACGAGAATAAGTACCCTAGGGCTTTGGGTTGGAAACCAAACAGAGCAAGAGCAAACTACAATAAGAAACATTCATACAACTCAAGAAAAATGCTTATGTAAACAAGCTATGTGGGAGTGATCATACCTGGATGTCCTTCATTTGGGTAGATCCCGCAGGGTTTAGACCCTCTACAACTCCTGATGTTCTTTAAACCTGGAAATCATTCAATTCGAACATATATAGCAGCATAGAGATAAAGCATTTTGATGAAACTAACTTTGTATCGTATAAGCAAATGATTAATCATACATCAAAATAACATTCATATATGAATTACAAAACTATCTGATGCATAAACACAGTTAATCTTGGAAACAAGACAACACTTCTTTTTATTGTAGAAAGCTATAACTAACACGGAGAGAATTCACCTGAGTCTTCTTCTTCCGGCTCCAAGTGGAACCATCCTCTGGATCCATCCAATCCCAGTCTTTGTTAAACACACATGGTGAGGGAGAACAATAGGAAGATAAAGCATGCATTACTATTTTATTAACAAATTGATATACATTTATAGTACATTTGGTGACCATTGGGATTCAGATCCCAAGGTCCCTTGGACTGCTTTGTCCATTCGG
>APFE031057811.1:1119-18218 GCA_000404065.3 Pinus taeda | reverse complement strand
ATGGCAGTGCTTACATGGATGAAGATCAAAACAGTGATCTTTCATATGGCCAACTCGATCACAGTGTTGGCATTTCACGATCTGTTGTTGTTGTTGCTGCTGTGGAAGAGGAGCAGAGTCTCGAACAGCTGTAGTTGAACTGTCATGAATGAAACCAGCACTCTGAAACTGAATGGGTTTTGAGTAGTCTGGAATATGAAAGGACAAGTCCTTGTCATATCCAAGACCAGTTCTATGCTTGTTGTGGACAAGATGTTCCCAAGGTCTAATGATGGGCTTGGGAAGTGCAGAGTGAACTTTTTCATCTGCATGTACAACTGTTGCATTATTAATTTGCTGCTGATGGGTGGTTGTCTCAATGTTCTGAACAAAAACAGGTTCAGAATGACTTCTCTGTTTTAATTCTTCTTGCTGAAGCTGAGATTCCAACTGCAAAAATTCAATGTTTTCTTGTACATTTTTCAAACAAATTTGAATGTCTGCAACAATGGCTTTATCAATCATAATTGTTTTGTCCATGGTAGAGTGTATTAGAGTATTCAATAATTCTAATACAATACCCATTCTATCCATGATCTCAGCTTATAGCATGTAATGCTGTAAAAAGTTCCAAAATGTAACGCTGTCAACAAAATCAACCTGTTGTAACGATACTATGTAAAAAGGGTCTGAAAGTATGCCAAGTATGAAAATCAAAGTGCTGCAAACAAGACTGTAAACTGTCTGAAAACTGAAAATGTATAAATTAGCAACCATCCATCATACTGAAAATAATCGAAAACCTTATTTTATTATGAGATGCCACCTTCCTCTTGCCACTACTCTACTTGCTAATTTTTTCTCAGCGTGTTGATCACGATGAACCTATGATGTTGACTTGGTCCTTTACAATTTACTTGCAACACTCATTATCAACTCAACATTCAATGCTATCATACATTGAATTCTCTAGTGCTTACTGTTCTGACTTCTCACAACAGCCCTTCAAAAAATCAACATTTTGCTGGACTCCACAAAACTTGTGACTATACGCTGGACCATTAAATAAATCAACACTATTATTCAAAAGCGGGTTTCTTTGCTATTCCAGGTCATTGATGACTGCAGACAACAATGCTTCCACATCATACGGCATACATCAATTGAGAAACCATTCTAACTTTATGGACAACGTTAATACTTATATACTCAGTTCATATAAATATGAATGTTGTAATGGATGCAGCGCGCTTCTTTGGAGGCATAGACCCATCTAAACGGACAAACTTGAAGCCTGACTTTTCCAAAGGTTCCTACAAGAGATCCAGCATTTTTCGAAATTGTGGAAATACAACAGATTTTGTAGTTGGATCATGATCCTGGGACTCTTTCAATAGAGCTATTAATGCATTAATTTTTGAACTATGTCAGTTATCTACCAAAGCGCTGTATGCCATGTGAGTTATATACCAAAGCTTTGTATGCCAAAATAAAACCACATAGTTGTTGTAGGATCAATTTAAAATTGAGATTTAAATATGATTTAAATACCATATACCATGCAGCGCGTTCAACCAGCGTTAGACACCATTGAACTGGGACATCGTTTCCTGTGTGGAGGCACCGTAGAACAGGTATGGACAGCGTTTCCTGCGTGGAGGCACCAAGCGACTAATACCTTTGATACCACCGTTGGACAGCGTGAATATCAATAATCCAGCATAATTCCAATCATTCCAAGCAAAACACCCATCATAAGTCGAGCATGATCATGGTTCGGAAAAAGCATTCCCATTATCATTCGAAAAGGGTCATGATTGGGACGAGATTTTTCCCATCAGCATCATTCGAAGAACTAACAGCATTCCCAGGATCATTCCAATCAGCATAATTCCCGACATCATTATAATCATTTCCAGCATCAGTTGAAATGGTCATTCGAAGCACAAGCAAACAAGCACTACAAATAGTCCCAGCAACAGCATTAGAACCGTCATTATTCCAAGCATTCCTAGTAGCATTCGAACTGGAATCATCGTTATTGGCATCATTCTTGTACACGGGTATTCTCAGCATTACCCGGAAAATTCCAATAAGCATAATTCGAACCGACATTATTTGAATCTGGATATCATTTGACATACCCCCCAGTAGAAAGAATAAGGGTAGAGATAGAGAATGAGGTAATAGAATGGCCCACTAGGAAATACCAAAGCGTTCACTTCAGGCAACATTCACCATGGTTCTCAGCAGAGTTTCAAGAATTGCAACCTTCAAATATATTCATGATCCCACCAACGCATCATATATTCAAAGCACACTTCCAAATTGTTCAACGTAGATTCAGTATACCACCCTCAATGCACAAGCAGGCCGCCGGACTGTCAAGAGAGGGGTATTCGATGGGTATACCAAGCGTTACCCAGATTATTACTCAGAGAATAATACAGTGACTCAGACAATTACGAGCTTAGAATAGCAAGGTTGTGTCAGGGCAGGAGAAACAAGGAGCGCATGCAGGCAGCTAATTATATGGAGGAGCAGGTATGCAGCTTCAGGTGTGCAGCTTCAGGTGTGCAGCTTCAGGTATGCAGCCTCATGTGTGGGACAGAGGAGCAGGTATGCAGGCAGGACAGTTTTAAACAGGCCATCACTATTCAAGGTAACTACACAGGCCACACATCATGGCTCTGATACCATGTTAAACACACATGGTGAGGGAGAACAATAGGAAGATAAAGCATGCATTACTATTTTATTAACAAATTGATATACATTTATAGTACATTTGGTGACCGTTGGGATTCAGATCCCAAGGTCCCTTGGACTGCTTTGTCCATTCGGCTTCCACGCTAACCCTTTAGGATTAGGTGTCCAACAGTCTTGAACAACCTCCTTCCATAACTAATACCATGGTATCTCAAGCAAGAGGGAGAATATCTATAGTCAAGGAAACAAGGGTTTCCTGAAACTTGGGGAAGTGCATGAAGCACAAGGATACTTTAGACTCAGTCAGGGATAATCTCAGTATAATAACTCTATCTCTTCTCCTCCTTAAGGCCTTCCCATAGAAGTCTATTTATACTTCTCCCAATTAGTTTTTTAGTTGGGAAACAGTTGGGCCACGGGAAGTAGGAGGTAATCAACAGATAAAACCCATGAACTCTGCCCACAATTAAGGAAATTTATTTTTTTTAAGTGTTTTAACACATATACACATTGGGTATTGACTAAACTGCGTGTACACGCTTTTATCTCAAGGAAAAGTAGCGTACAGGGAATAAAACACTATTTTTAAAATATTTGGACCAAGTTTGGAAGGAGGGGTTGCCTTAGGCCATAAACCATGCATCACAAATACCAAGGGTGGTAAATGGTGCTATAACACTTAGTCACTTGTCCTTCCGGGTTTGGGCAATCCATTTTGCCTCTTATTTTATTATTCCACTTCGTCATTATGACCCTTCGTCCTATGTTGAGTCAAATGCTACCACACTCTGGAATCGTGTCGTCGATATGTTCAAGAGAATTCCTACCTACAGTCTATTACCTATACATTATCTAACTCTTTGTTACAGTCTTGGATCCTACTCATTTCATTCCACTTTATTCTTTGTTTCGTGTTAATGATGGGGGATTCATTATGACCCTCCTTCGATGGTTCACTTCCTATCGACTTCAACTCATTATCTAGGAAGATGACTTAGAAACTCCCTTTCGGTACCTTAGAGCTTGCATGCCTGAATAGTAAGTTATTCGCATCTGACGATTTGTTTTCACTATTGGCCTCTGATCAGGTGATTCCATGAGTGTTTGACTTCATATTCATTATCACATTCATGGATTGTACTATCGTACCTTGAGAGCCATTGCCATTATTGGTGGTTTCTCTCGTGCTTGTTAATGGGTCCACATCATTGGCTAGTAATCAGGTGGTTTTCTAGCATGTTCGACTTCGACACATTCATTCACATGTTAGAAATCATACTTTGATCGGGTTGGGATGGTGCGCAAGACCCTGAGTCTTCTCTGATATAACTCAGGCCCCGTGGAGTTATGTATTATTCATGATTGTACACATGTTTATTCTATATGGATGGCTTTGAGCATACCATGGGACTTTATATTTATGATGATGAGCCTTCTTTATTGGATGGTTGCATCCATGCCTTGGATCTTATATTACAAATGATCCTTATGTATTGGATGGCTACGCCCATGCCATGGATCCTTTAATATAGTCCTTATTATCTGGATGGTTTTGTCCATACCATGGATTCATGTTTTGATATTACATAAGTATATGTATATGCATCCTTGATTTACAGGTCTCTTGACATTGTTTTTCCTTGTCCTTGCAAAATCTCGTAAATCATCGCAGCCATCACTCCCTTTTCTTCCTTCATGCTTTAGGGGGCATCCATTACAGTATTTTGTCAAACCTCCTGTACTTCCCTGTGACATACCCCAAAGTGCCCAAAACATGACCATAATGCAGTGTACTCATTCATATATGCAGTTCAGATCCTTCTTAAGACATTGATTGGAAAATGCCTTGAGCTTCACCTCAAGGAAATAACACTTGAACCCTAATTTGAGAATCGTCGCTCTTATGAGGCTAAAAACCACGATGGTCATTTGTTGTACTGTATCTGACCCGTGATGACATCACTCTGTTTACTTGTATACCCGCGATGATCCCTGTTAGTGTCACTCTTGTTTTCCTGTCACCAGTGATCAAATATAATTTTACCAAGTTTGGCAGAAGTCTCAATGTCAAATTTTACCATGTCACTAGGTTTACAGAGTAAAATTTGGTCACTGGGTAGTTGGTCTAGGAATGATTTTATTCTTTTGGAAAGTCACACATGCTGGTCGCTTACCTCATTCACATGAAGGTGTCATAATAAAAAAAAGGTTTTCATTATATCAGTCATCATCATCATTCCATTTAGTTTCAGGTCTTCATTAAGTCATTAGGGTTTCAAGGTCCATCATCATCATGTGTAAATCCAACATTAAATAAATCATGACAAGCAACTCTTTGACATTAACTTGATGAATTTTCACAAGTTCTTCATGATTTTAGTTTCAAAGGTTCTAGGAGAGGAAGTTTCAATGTTCGAAATGTAAAAATGCAGCTCAGGTTTCAGCTCTCCAAGGTGACTCAGTCTTAGAGGTGAAAAATCAGTTTTTTAAAAGGTTTATGGGGCCCATTTATTTTCAAAAGGGAAACTAACTTGCCTATATAAACCCAAAAAGCCCCAAACTCACTTCATTTTCCTTTTATTCCCCTTTGTGAATCGAGCTCTCTCCTCCATTGCCAAGAAAAATTTAGGTTTTTAGGAAAATTTAGCAAAACATTGAAGGTGTTGCACTTCCATAGACTGCGCTACGCTTCTGAGGCTGTCGTTGCACTTCTGGACACTGTGTTGCACTTATGCTAGAGTAGCCCAAAACTATCAAGAAACCACCCAAATTGAAACTTGAAGCTTGCAATTTGTTTTATTGCTAATCTAGACGTCTCTACAAGTAAGTACATCACTTCACCTACCTTTTTCTTTATCAATATGGATTCAAGTTTAAGATTTCTTCATCTATGGTTTTTAGTGAAATTATCATGAAATGAGCTAGGGTTGATGATGGCTAGCCTAGTTTTCATATGCTAAACATGTAAATCTTTCATCCTACACCTCTACACATGTTTAAATTACATTTTGATCCACTGAACCAACTACAAATCATCAAATTACTTCACCAAAAACTAAACCCTAGCTCATTCCAAAGCAATTTGGACAATTTTCCTAGAAACTTTGTTTTCGATTTCTCACAAGCACTCCTTTACTTCATTTTACCTCATCTGAGTTTCATGAGTTGCTCACAGTCCCTATCCACCTCCTAGAATTTCGCTTACAATTATTTCTACTCCACCTATCCATCATTTCATTTTTCAGTCATCCCTCACTGTTATTTTTTCTCATTTTCCTGTTGTTAGGGTTTTTGTCATCATGGAAGGAGATTCTTCACCAAAAAGGAACACCATAAATGAGGAAAAATTCTGAGATATGAACCCATCAACTATAATGAAATCAATAAATCACACTTCATCAAGCAGTGTTTTGAAGATATGAATTGTCTAGATTTTTGCAAAAGGGTGTGTAAAGTAGGCTTTCATGAACATTTGACAGATTGGGTTGCTACTCATTTGAAAGGGGAAATTGCTATTACTGTTGGGGTTGATTTCAAATTTTCAATGGCTGCTATTTCACTTGCTACAGGGATACTAGATCATGGAGAATACTGGTTTAAGGGCATGAACTTAGATCTTGTGCATTACAGGTCCTTCTTGAAAACACCATACAGGGAAACCCATATAAATATCATACATTTTAGGTACATGTTGGAGAAGTATGCTCCATTGATGAAAGTTGTCATGAAATTTCTCACATGTGAGGGAAGATTTTTCCAGATTGTATGCCTATCATATCCGACTTCTAATGCAATTTACAGCTCAGAAACCTCTCAACATGTGTAACTATTTGTGTAGAAGCCTTACCAAGATGTTCGAGAAGGTACATATGAAAAACAAAGAACATTATCCCAGTCTCTTTCATCATAGTTTGACCAATACTATAGTGCTCCATCAACTTGCAGAGAAAAACATGACATGGGATTCTTTCTTGGAGACAACTTTGAAATGGCATGAGCCTAATGTTTCAATTTAGGATTCAAACATGCCAACACAGCAAATGGAGGTTGGATCATCAAGAAAATTAGTGGAGATTCCTAAATCACCTAGACCTGAGGTGACTAGGATGTACCAAAGAGGAAAAAGGCTTTTGTTTACTTCTCATGGCGAGAAAGGGGCCAAGCCTTCTACATCAACAAAACAGGGGTCACCAGTGCAAGATAAAGATTTGATTGAGCATGAGTTTGAGTTGGTAGACTTGGAAAAAAAAAATAAGCCCTCAAGCATGCAATAGACTATCAAAGAAAAAGACTCCCAGATTAGAGAACTCATGGACAACATGGCAAGGGCAAGGTTTGTCATTTCATCCCTAGAACAAGAAAACAGTCAGCTAAAGGCAAAACAACTCATCATGGAAAAAGAGCAAGCTAAATTGTTGCAGCAAGAAAGCAAGGGAAAAGCAGTCTTGGAGATCAATGAACCTGAAGAAACTAAAATACAAGGCAAGAAAAAAGAGTCCAAGAACCAAAGGGCTTAAGAAGGCTTTGAAAAAGGAGAAAAAACACATCTTGTTGGATGAAGAGCTAGAGTTGGAAGACAAAATCACCTTAGAGGTTAATGAAGACAAGGACTATTGGTTAGACAAGGTCAATGACCACTTGGAGAAGCTTCTAGACAAGGGAAATAGAGATAACCAGCTACTTAGGCACATGGCACATCACTACTAGGCCAAGAATATGATTTGTAATGTCAAGGTCAAACAGCTGGAAAACAAGCTTAAAGAAACCCTAAAGGAATAAAATGAGAAGGGTAAATTAGAGATGCTTTTTGAAGCATCCATGAGGGCTTAACACACCTCATTTTGTATCTCTTGATCAATTTTGGGGAAATTCTTAGCATTTTTGGTTTTTTGGCTATTTTTGTGCCTAATTCATAAATTTGGCCAGTCATAGAAGGCGCTGCGGTTTTTCCTCAGGCACTCAAATAAAAAATGGTTTACAGTTCTGGAAAGCCCTTAGCATCCTCTCAAAACCAATTTATAATGATTTTCCATAGGGGGGCCAAATTTTGAGAAAAAGAGGAAAAAGTGGTCAAAAATCAGCATTCTGGCCGTCTTTTTGACAGGCGCTGCGCTTCTGGAGCGACCTTGGGAGAATGGATTTTTTAAGGCCTTCCCATGGGTAATTTTCACAAATTCAAGGTGTTATAGAAACTATACTTGAAAATATAGTTGACCATTCTTTCAAATATTCATTTAGACCTCTGAAAGGCACATTAAAGTGGGCTAAAAGTTGGCTCTATGCTTCTACAATTTTTTTGTCTTTTTCATTTAAATTTCACCATGTAAATTTCCTAGTTTTCAGTTTGACTTGGTCAAAGTCAAAAATCTTGATGTAATTGAAGTTAGTTTGAGGTTAGATGATGTAAGCTTGAATAAATGGACATGATAGGTAGTTTTTTTGGTTTAATAGGCCTCATTATGGTAGTAAAATCCAAATCAAAGTTTACAAGAAGTGTTTCTATTTGACCTTCTCGCTCTCACCTGTTGGTCGATAGAATCTTGGAATCAGTTCCAACACCTAGGAATTCAACTCCTGAAGATGGGGAAGTGGTTCAATTGAGTCTATATGTACTATTTCTCATTTAGAGAGAATGGTTTGACTTTTGTGAAACATGCTTGTATACTTATGTTTCCTTTAGCTAACATAAGAGCAGTTGCAACTATATTTCAGGAACTCTAGTTCAATGAGTCTATGGTGTTTTTTTCTTCTTTGTATTAGTTTTAATGGATAAATCATCACTCTTTACATGCTTTATGTTCTTCTTATGAGTTTCTTTGCAGTTATATAAACAAGAATCTTGAAATTAAGCTCTGTTTATGTGAAATTCATAGTTGTGTTTCCCTTCTAAAGCTAATGAATTCATAGCTTTACATGCTCATTAGTCTCTTTTAAACTCACAAATCTATTCTACATTGACAAACACTCCAATTACACCATAGAACAATGATACCTAGCTCCTTTCTATACTTGTTTTTGTATTTTTGTAGCCTAGACCTAATTACTTGTCCTAAACCCTAGTCCAACAAACCTTAAAATTCTAAATTCACAAATACACAAAAAAACTTGCACATCTAGCCTAAAACCTTGTTCTTTACAACTATTCATTGATAAATCTTTTGAGAGATCCCTCTCTGGTTTAGTAGGGATAGCTACTGAGATAAAAGTGGTTCAAGGTTAACTCTTTCGATCTCCTCCTCAGCTTAGGAAATTGTAGGGGATAAAAATCTCAAAAAGGAAATTTTCCCAAAGAGGATGAGATGCTTTGTGATCTAGAAGTTTCCAGAGTGGTGAGCTGGAGATTGCTCAGCGTAGATGAGGTCAAATTCTCCCAACTTGTCCTTTTGGTATTATCCCTATGAGCTACCTCTTTGAGATGATGGACTACTCCTATCTTTGGAGAGATCATAACTCCCTTTCCCAACCTATATATTCATCCTCTCCCATTCCCAAATGGTTGGTTGCTGGTTAGAGGTTGTCTGGTCTGGTGTTGGTCTATGTCTATTTACACCCTTATGCTAAGATTGTGCCTATATGCTACTCATTTGGCTTGGAGAAGGAGTGCTTGGAGAGCTTAGATTGGACTTGGATATTAATTCAAGGAGAGCCTATCAACATCAAGGCTTGGTTGTATGCTTCCCTTTATTTTCTAGTAATATACAACTACTGGTTCATTTTCCCTAAATGTATATGCTCACATATCATTTATCTTAACATTCCTTGATCCGTTAAGTAGGTTACTTTTGAATATGCTATTTGTACATGCATTCCTTGTTTTGTCTTGATCTCTTGTGCAGGTGCATAAACGTTGTGAGTAGTAGGAACGAGTCCGTGACACAAGTGATTCTAGGTCTTCAACAAAGGAGATCGAGATATCATCAGATTGAGGTAGGCCATCTTCTTTGTCTCTCTTTTCAATTGTAACTTAGGAAAATGTATAGTAGATTATCACGTAGGTTGCTAGTCCCACTCACTGGGCTAGAGGGACCATCTCCATCCACAGAGAGGATTTAGCTAGACAAAAAATGGCAGTTGGTTTCAGTGGTTGTAAACCCACCTTAGCTAGTCATTTTGATATTTTGCAAAGAAATTGAGTCAAATCCATGAGGAGGTTAAATTTTCAAAGAAGAGGTCAAAATCCTTAAGTAGAAACAAATTTATTTGCAACTTTTGAGAGGCCAAAATACATATTTGTTGGGAACATATTTGTGGTGCTTCAAGAGGGCTAAGCTAATTAAATTTAATGAGGAGAATCATCAAAATTTTAAGGGCCAAATTATTGTTGCAATTGCTAGAATTAATTGAGGGCCAAATTGTGGCTAAGTTGTTGAGCGAATTGTTGGAAGACGATTTGATGACATTACTAGAAGTTTGAGAGTGTCATATTTATAGGTCAAGTTCTCTTTTCAATGTGATGTCCCTTTCTGATCCATAGAAGTATTAAAGGGTTGGAGTCATAGCCTAATTGGATCCTATGGGATATTGATGTAAAATAATGGGGTCACCAGAATAAAATAAATAGTAATTAAATAAAGGTGGTAAAAAATCACTTTAGGAAAAATAAAGTGACCCATTTTTTCTGTTTACCACCCATGGTTTTTTGAGAAGGAAAATATTATAAAGGAGAAGGAGACTCAAGGGAAGACATGTAAAGAAA
The DNA here is from genome assembly GCA_000404065.3 of Pinus taeda. Lineage (NCBI taxonomy): Eukaryota > Viridiplantae > Streptophyta > Pinopsida > Pinales > Pinaceae > Pinus > Pinus taeda. Next base: position 7,834 of record APFE031057811.1, on the reverse strand, counting down.
TTATTTGTGAATTATAAAGAAGCTTGAGAAACTTTCTGAGTGCGTGAGAAACCCTCGTTGATTCCCAGTTTAAGTGTTGAGATACACAACCGAGCCAATGGCAGTTGGTTTTAGTGGTTGTAAAGCCACCTTAGCTAGTCACATTGATATTTTGCAGAGAAATTGAGTCAAATCCATGAGGAGGTTAAATTGTCAAAGAAGGGGTTGAAATCCTTAAGTAGCAACAAATTTATTTGCAACTTTTGAGAGGCCAAAATACATATTTGTTGGGAACATATATGTGGTGCTTCAAGGGGACTGAGTTAATTAAATTTAATGAGGAAAATCATCAAAATTTTTAGGGCCAAATTATTGTTGCAATTGCTAGAATTAATCGAGGGCCAAATTGTGGTTGATTTTTTGAGCGAATTGTTGGAAGACAATTTGATGAAATTACCAGGAGTTTGAGACGGCCATATTTAGAGGCCAAATTATCTTTTCCCAAATACCAAATTGATTCTTAATTGGTGGGTTGAATTGCATTTTTTGGGAGGGCTGAAATTGCCTGTAGCAGGCGGTTTAAAATATTCAATAAAGCTGAAATTATCAAGGATATCAAGTGAAAGAATTTTTAGGAAATAAGAGTCCTTTGGTTTTACTCCGAGTATTTATGTAAATTTCCTCCTGAGAATTCCATTAATAAAATATTTATTAAATTGCAACACTCATTTATTTTTTTGGTTTTACATTATTTAAATGGTAGGCAAATGTGATTGTGTGAAGTTGTGAATTTGTTATAGTTTCTTTGGAATGGAAATTCACAGTAAAGTTTTCTGTAGTGAAATTTTTATAGTGTCTTTTGAGTGGAAATTCATGGTAAAATTTTCTAAAGTAAATTCCCTAATAATTTAGGGGAAATAATATCAAGGAATATTACGAATGTAGAGAATAATATTTAACATGAAATGAAATTTAAAATAATAATTTATTTGTAATAAAGAATAAAGAATTACATAACACAAAAAATGTTTTTAAAGTCAAATTATTGAGATTTTTTAGTTTTATTTTATAAATAAGGTATAAATATACAAATTGTTTTGTGTTAATGTATAATTTATTTTTTATATGAGTTATTGTAATTGTAAGCTCATTTATGCTTATCATTAATAAATTGAGATTATTAATTAGCTTAGCCATATAAATTAAATGGTTGGTAAACTTTTATAGATATCAATCCATGAAAAGAATCAAAACACTTGCTTTAAGATGCATTCTTACATTGCTAAAATTTTATTTTATTTTTTAAATTAATTAAATTATAATTTTTTAAAAAAACCAACTTACACCTCACGAGATTTGATCTCTCTTGACGCTTTTTTATTCAAATTTAAGTTGGATTCTAGGCTCATCTCTCTCTCTCTCTCTCTCCTCTCTCTCTCTCTTCTATATATATATATATATATATATATATATATACATATATCCTTGGTATGAATGAAATCATGAAAAACCTTTAGATCACTTCCCCAATTTCATGGATGGTAAACTAGGATAAATTTGTGGATCCTAATTATGGGGCCTCACCCAATGGAATGGAAGAGAGTCAAACTTGTGATTTGGGAACAACTAGAAACAATATGAAAAGTCCTCAGATATGGCTATAGACCATTGAACTAACCCTTGGGGCTATATATATATTATATATTATATATATATATATATATATTATATTATTATATTATATTATATATATATGTATATTTTGATATGACCGAGTCCAAAATATTTAACAAGACATTACAACATCTCTTACATACACGGTAGGACAACACCTCTTGGCACAATTATTATTATTATTATTACGAGCCTAGATCCATCTTAACTATAGATCTATAAAGTGTCGTGAGGAATCAAATCTCTTGAGATGCAAAGAGATTGGATCCCTCTAGGTTCTTGGTAGATCTAGAATTAAGATGGATCTAGGATGATTTAATTTCCCCCCCTTTAAATAGACTATATTCCACATGAATACCATGAGTTCTCTTAAACCTTGAGCTAAAAAACCATCCGTAACTTGACCAAGTCAAGTTTACCTAATTAAAGTCAAGTTCTTTTGAGATGCAAAGAGATTGGATCCCTCTAGGTTCTTAGTAGATCCAGAGTTAAGATGGATCTAGGATGGTTTAATTCCCCCCTTTAAATAGGCTATATTCCCCATGAATATCATGAGTTCTCTTAAACCTTGAGATCAAAAAACCATCCGTAGCTTGACCAAGTCAAGTTTACCTAACTATCGAACAAAAATTAGTCAAAATAAAATAATAACATAGATTTTTTATTTTAACAAAAGGTAATTTTTGTTTTTTATTTTATTTTATTTTATTTTATTTTGACCAAGCCAAATGTTTATAGGACATTAGATTACAACATCTCTACCATAATGAATGTAACATATCTTGGTGCAATTATTATTATTATTTAGAAAAATAGTTGATATATATGTTAAACACGTGTGTTTAGAAAAACATGTAACAATATTCTTCACCATGGAGATGTTGATTTTTAGAAATCTTCTTTTTTGATAATTACTTCATATGATTTCTTAATTTAATCTTGCATTCATTCAATGTCATCATAAAATAATTACATAGAATACCTTCAACAATAGACATTAGGATCATAAAGAGACAGTCAAATCAAGAACACAAGCATTTACACTAGGAAAACCTAACAACCTTTTCCTTAGAGAAATCATCAAATTCAACAGAGATACATCAATCAAATACAAGGTAAAATTGACCAACAAAATAGCTAAGTCAAACCTAGACCAAACCGCCTCATAGTCAAGTCAATACTTTAGAGTTTTAACCTTCTTCCTACACTCAAAAGTTTGATCTTGTAGCTTAGTCATAGTGCAGATGTTAGGTCATATAACTCGTCCTTCTACACCCAAATTCTCGGCCCTGCAACTTGATCATACTTCAAAAGTTTTTGGTCCTAAAACTCATCCTTAGAGATTCAGTCTTACACCCAATATTCATCTCAAAAACTCAATATAACTTCATCATAAATGTGTCTGGAATTCTTCCTTAGACTTGTCTAGCATTTTACCTCTTATTCCTCCTATTTCTTACCTCATAAGGGTATGAACTTGCTTGAAAAATGAGATCTGCAGTGTGTACCAAATGATGGAGAGTGAGTTCTATATATAGTCTTCTTCCTTGCTGGAAGGTTGCCTCTTTGAATGGGGCTGACTTGGCTACTTTAGAGCCAAAATTTATTTTTTCAAAATTCAAAATTTTCTCTTTTCAAAGCTGAAATGAAGAGCATGTCATGTATTTTTCTCTTTTGACAATAGCATGAATAACATGCTTTACAAATACATTACTTATTAAAATGATAATTATGAATATTGACCATAGCTATAAAATTCAAAAATCCTTCTTAACTAGGGGGGTATTCATAATGACTATCCAAATGTTCTCACGTTGAAAAATTTCTCTTAAGAAAAGGTTATAACAAATCATCACCATGACCAGGTCACTATTGTGACACAAAGTAATCCAATAACATCAACCATTTAACATTATTTGGGTGAGCACTTCAAAACTATGGTATATCCTCACTATAATTCGAGTTAGTGCCTTAGAAACATATTAAATCAACTGCATCAACTAATCACCATAATTTGAGTCAATACTTTAGACCTATGGTATATTCTTACCATAATCTAAGTTAGTGCTTCAGAAACATGGGATATCATTTAGCATTAACTATTCACCATTGTTTGGGTCATTACCTGACACATGGCATCCCAACTCGTCTTGGTTCACCATAATTTGGATCATCAACACATGGTAAATCACCAAAGGCTAAAATGTAAATGCACAATCCAAGGGCCCAATGCTAAATGAACATGATTCTCTAGGACAATTCTTCCTCATTCAAGTCAACATACTAGACAGGAAGAATAATTGTCCTCTGTTGGACCATTCCCTCTAATTCGGGTCATTATACATGACACAGAGAGAATATTAGTCCTTTACTAGAAAATTATACCTAATTTAGGTTAATATACTTGACACAAAGAGAATGAAAATCCATGATGTTATCTCATCAATACTCCCTCTTATTGATAGAGGCATTTTCAACAAATCCAAGCTTGTCCGTAAAGTATGTATACACTTCACCTGGGAACAGAGGCTTTGCTAGAAATCTGTTATACGATAGCATAATACTAATCCACTTTGCTTCTTTCTATACCATGTCTTGGTACTAAATATCATTGTGCTTCAACCTTTCATCATGGTCATCACCTAAACTTAATCAAGATATCCCTCCAAGTAGCATTTGAAGCCATACTATTTATCATCTTGCCAATCCAACTTTAATGTAATTGACCTCTACAATACTCAGTGTGTCATATGCTTGCTTCTCACTCATCTAAGAAATTATAACAGAGTCCAAATTGATGCAATATTCTAATGAATTCTTTATGTATTCTGCACTCTTTTCCCAATCTAAATTTGTATATCCCTGCAGTTTTGCTTCACCATTTTAGACATATCTCAAATCATAATTGGTAGTTCCATAACCAATTATACCATGTTTGGACTTCAACACATGTTGAGCCACATGCCTTGGCTCAACAATAAGCTAATTGGTTACTCTCTAGTTACTATAACTGGGTGTTCTTTTTGAAACAAATTATCTTGTGGCAATCATGGCTGCTCCCTTTGTCACTACAATCTTCTAGTTACTATAGCATATAAGCTTCCAACCCCACATTCTCAATGACAATACATCATCCAAAAAATATTTGAGGGATAGTATGCTTCAAGGAGGTAATGCATCACATCTAGGTCCTTCATCTCGAACTCAGAGGTCAACTCCCTCTGAAGCTAAAAAAGGCTTTCTAACTACTCTCTTTGTTATGGAAGCAATTATTTTTGTCATAGCTACTCCCTCTAACACATGAGTCCCTCTTATTTTTCCAAAGACAAATCATATAGGATCATCCTTGATCCATTAACCAAAAGATACAAATCCCAACGATGTTTACTTGTGATTGTACAAAGTCTTCTTCAATCATGAGACTTATTCTCATGCACTTCTAAGCCATTTATGTACACTTTTTCCTCTTTATTGAGAGAAACAATCTTTGCATCCACCTAGTGCAAAATAAATGACAATAATTGTAACAAAAGTGTACCTCATAACTAGAGCAAACTTTTTTTCATGATCGTCTCCATCCTTCTGGAAGAACCTTCTCAAATCTTTCCTTTATGTTGCCATATGTTGCATGTTAGATTATTGAATTCTCTTTGGCACAATACTTCAAAATGGTTGATCTACCTACTCCCTCTGAGCTCCACTACAAATAAATCACGATTCTAGGAAAGTCCTCTTTCTTTGCTTCACCCTTCCATTTCTCCCATATGCTTTCTAAAGCCTTCGAAACTTCTATTATGTACCTCCAATACTCACTAGGAGGCCATCGAAGAACAATTACATGCAAGCAAAGGATACAGAGGCAAGAAATTAACGAATAGCAAGAACAATAAAAATAATAATCAAAGAAGAGAGATATAAAATACTTCTCTTTTGAGGATTATTGGAAAATTCCAGCTCCCTCTTAATCTTAGCCTTCTTGCATCCATGTTGCAACTTTATCATCCTCATCCTCATCATCAGCATGATGTCATACCTTCCACTAGGGTTTCCTCCTTCAAAGGAAACATCTATATATGTCCAACTCTAGGGTTTTATTAACAAGCCATAGGGTTTCATTATCCTTTAAATTAATCTAGGGTTTACAAATCCTAACTTTTTAGAACTCCTTTTGCAATACCTACAATCATTGTAATGTGCCAATTCCCTTTTCCATGTCTCACTAAATAATCATGGATATGAATGAATTATTAAGAATCTTAATGAATATGAGATATCTTTCTTAGGAGAGCATTTTAGGTCACTGTTTTGCAAAAATACTTTCATAAATATGTATCTTCAATTGATCATTGATTTTTGACATTTTCAACCCAAGATTTTATCATAGAAATACTAAGGGTACATTAAGTCCTGCAAACGACTCAACTTACTTTTGGATTTTCAGACTAGAAAAGAGAAATCAACCTCTTTTTCATATCAAGGTGTGATTGTGTTAAATCTAGGACCAAACATTTGAATTTACAAAATATATCTCATACCCGAACACCTTGGCATAATCAATGCGATGCATCTTCTATGACTTAATAGTGTAACATATCAAAAAATAAACAATAGAAATATTTTTACAGATCTATTATGCCATATATGGATCACATATTTCTTTTAGGACTTTTTCTTTCCAGAGTCTGAATTATTATTAAGATGCGATTGATCTCTTGCATATCTTAACATTGAACTTGAAGGGAAATACTTCTTTAATTTTCATCGTAACTTCCCTTTAGGAGAGAAAAGACCAGTCTTATGATCTGATTGAGGGGAATATCACAATCCTATTTAATTCTTGTGAAACAACTTATAAACATGTTAGAGATCATTTCTTCTAGTTGAAGTCTGAGAAACTTACATTCCAAGTGAAATCATTGTGATCAAAGTGAGAAATAATACATACTTATATTCCAAGATTTTTGGTAGACTTATTTATTGATCCGAATTTAAACAGGAACACAATAAAATACAGAGATAACCATATACACAAAGATGCAACGGAAATAATACTTCATTTCAT
>APFE031057804.1:201627-216533 GCA_000404065.3 Pinus taeda | reverse complement strand
CAAAAGTTTCCTGTATGTGGCCATTCTCTTCCAACATCTAGAAACATTATGGTTATCCAAACGACAAAAGGAACATGCAATTCTTTTCCCATACTTATATGGAAATTTACCATGCTGAACATAATCAAAAGGAAAATGTGTAGAACTAGATTTATACCTTTCTTTTTCACCTTTGTTGCCTTCATGAGGAGGTGAACTAAATGAAGGAGTAGCTCCCTTTGGAACACCACCAACCTCTTCAAGGCTTTCAGAGTTTCCACAACTCTATGGTTCAAGTGTATGTTGATGAACCTACATCTTGCAAATGATGTTTCAAGCTATTGCATTCTCCATGAATACAATCTTTACACTCTTGAGCTAGAAGACGTGAAATGAAACTCCTTCTTGGAATTATTTAAATGGCCTTCATGGAAACTTTGGAACTCTCTCCATAAGACTTTCCATAGCCAAGACCCAAATACTTAGGCCTTTCCTCAACCATTATTGGCTCAACAATACCATGTGCATGTTTACCCAAGCCTTTTCCTTCACGGCCCATCTTGGACATTAGCTTGGAACCTATGCCTGTGGTATGTTTTTCAAAGGAACCAATATAAGCATTCTTAGAAGAATTTGAATACAAATAGGAAATTTTTACCTCTTCTTAAAGTTGATACTTGACTAAGGCTTCTTTGGCAACAAAGAGTTGTGTCTTCAACTCATGCATCCTTTTCAGGTTCATATTTGCAATATGAAGTTGCCTCTCCATTTTCTGCAATTTGTCAGAAAGAAATTGCTTCTCTTCCTCCACGGAATTCAACTGCTCTCTAGGTATGCTACTCTTTCTTCCATCCTCATACATTTCTCTCACCATATCCAACATGGTGAATAAGTGTTGCTTCATGTATTCATCAAAGACTCTTGTGAAGAAAGAAGAATTTGAGGACTCACTTGTAGAAGTTGTCATTATGCAAATGAACAAAAGAACTTCAAACAAGATTAATAAAAAGCTTATTTAGCAACCTTTTGCAACAAACCTCTTGTGCTTCAAGGATTGATTTGAGGTCCTTTGGGAGAAGAAGAATTCCTTCAACCCTTCTTCCTTTTTGTCCTCTCCTGGACTTAGCTATCAACAGCTTTCCCTTCACCTCTACAAACTCAAACAATAGTCAGTTTGCAAACAAGCATACAATCAACCTCTGACTGTTTAAACACCTTTCAGACAAGCAATCTTTTCTCTGTCAATCAAGAATTCTGATTTGATACCACTTGCCTAGTATAGCCAACTTTGATATCATCTTCCTGAAGGTGAGGTTAATCAATCTCAGGCTCTGATACCACCTGATTTGAAAATGGGGCACTTAAGGCTTCTTTCCAACTTACAAGAACCTCTCCCACTTCCAAAGCTTAAATATTCCCAAGATATTATGATTAACCAATTGCGGAATTAATAATGCTTGAAAATAGGTGTATGCTGGTGTTTGTTTTTAACTATTCAATGCTTTAAATTCAGTTTTTTATGCTGATATGTAAATACATGTGACAGTAAATAATGCAACAATAAAACAAACACATACAACAACAATATAATATGGAGTTCACCCAAAACTCTTGGGCTATGTCTCCTTGAGCTCTAGTCAAATCGACTAGGCTCTCTGGGATTATGGCATAAATCATTTTACAAGATCAATGCTCAACTCCACTAGTTTACATAGAACAAAATGGGCTTAGAACACCATCTTATCCCTGGCTCTGAAGCTCTCCGACTTTCTGGCTCTAGCTCTAGCTCTGGCTCTGGCTCTTGACTCAGACGTGTGGCTCTGGCTTTGGCTCTTGGCTCTAGCTCTTGGGTCTCAGCTCTTGGCTCTGTCTTTGTGAGCTATCAGCAGTTCACTCGACCTCCAAGCAACTGCCTCCACAACTTTCAGCTCTTTGGTTTTTCGCTCGACCTCCAAGCGACTCCAAAAACTCCCTTGGCTGCTTGTGTTGCTCCTCAATTGTGCTCTATGGCTTCTTTGAGGCATTCTTCTGGCTCTGCGGCTTCCTATCCATTTCTCTGCATATAATCACTCCTCTGTCTCTTCAACTAGCCCTCTGGCTTCTGGCTCTATGGCTCTGTGCATTACAAACACATCATTGTTTACAAAAATCCCACTTGCAGCATGGCACAATGATTAGGGGCTATTACAAAGGAATCAAGGCCTTCCTTCAGGCGAAAACCCAAAAATGGAACAAAATTCCAATACACAGAGTTTTACTGGAAATACACTATCGGGCGCAAAATCTGGACTTCAAATTCTATGAAATCACCCCTATAAACCCATCGGGTCCGCCATTCTATCGCAAATTGCTATCGCATGGCGTAGGGCTTAAAAACCCAATACATGGATAATACATAGAAAATCCAAAAAACCCGAATTTCAAATTTTATGTAATCGGGCTTATAATTCCCATCGGGTCCGGCCCTTATCAGCTTATCGTAAGTTGCGTGCGCAACGACCCTTTGTATCGGGGATCACCGATCGCCGATCGCCGATTGTCGATATTAGCGTATCGCTATTGGTATATCGCAATTACAACAACCCCGGGGGTTCCTTCCTTTGGCCGTGCCGACCACCGATTTGTCGATCCGCTCATCACCAATATCATGTATCACATCAGCGAAGTCCATATCCCTATTTTTTCGATCGCCGATTATTACAAACGTACAATCGCATTATCACAATTGCCAAGTCTGGGGTCCTAATATCGCATACATGCCTGCATTTGATGTGATGAGTCGGAGATCGCTGATTGGGGGTCCTTCCACCCTAGCCTTAAGTCTGCCCTTTGAACCTTTTGTGATGTGATTTTCCCTTATAAGGCCTTAAGCCCATTTTTAGGAGAAATGCCTCCTTTTTCAAAGGACAAAGGCAATCTTCCTTTTGTGATAACTTCATCATCCGAAGTCCATTTTAGCCCATTCAAATTGCAGTAGATTCAGAATGAAAAGATCTACGTAATGAGACTATTTCCAAGAGCATCCTTGGACTTTCATTTTCCTCTGTGAGGAACACTTTAGACTTCGAAGTCTATCCAAGATCCATCTTGGATCACATGGGGTAAGTGGGGAAAGTAAAGTAACCTGCACAACGATTGAATACTTCATGAAAGAGAAAGGCCCTATGTTAGCAATGAACCAAAATAGAGAAGGTAGAGTTCTACCAGTGTGTCATCAAGTGTTGTAGCAGCTACAACCACCCTCCAAAATTTTGGTTTGCACCAATTTCAGAGCCTCCCTTGGAGAGTTTCACTTAATGACTACACACACTCGGGTTCACTCAGTGAGCTCGTGTGAGTCTTTACATTTGCCTTGCTTGTTTATCTCACTCAAGTCTCTCCATGTTGATGTCTAAGTCATGCTTGCGACCGTTTTCTGGTTATGCTCGAAGTCTTTGCTTCATATGTGTTTGTTGTGTTCGTCATAAAGGCATTTGTCACACTCACACATGAATTCATATTCATTGTCATGCAAGCATCATCTCGATAATGAATGATCAATCATGTGTGTCACATTTTTCACTTGCATCGTCAGTCAATCATATTGAACATTTGTGTCAGGATAGTTTGTTCGTTTCGTCGTTAAGTCATGTGAGTGTGTGTCCATATGATCATTTATGCATCTTTCAAATATTCACACACTTAGTCATTTTTGCTACAGTTCTAATGACCAGACTCCTAACTGACAACTGGACCATCACCTTGATTTCGACTCGATCGAATGTCAACCAGAACATCTCAAAAGCACCAAGCTAGTTCTTTCAAGCTATGCTGCTCGCAAGCAATTCAATTAGCACTCATGTTGGCCACCCGAACAATCAACTGATTGTTCATCTCATAAATTACGTAGTGCTCATGAGTAGGCCTCCTACTACCCATCAGTCAGCTCAGCTCAGAAATTGCGCAGAGATGATCAGCAGGCCGACCTCCCAGCCTTAATGCAGTTTTCCCAACCAGCAGCTCCCAGTAGGAGACCGCCTGTTCTCTCTAGTAATTGTGCAGTTTCTACTGCCAGTGACTGAGGAACCAACTTGAAGTTCCTTCCAGGAATTGCGTAGTTTCTACTGCCAGTGATTGAGCAGCCAATTGGCAGTTCCCTTCAAGAATTGCACAAGTCTAGCTACCAATGACCCCAACAGCCAACTGGTAGTTCACTATGGGAATTGCGCAAATCTAGCTTCCAGTAACCCGAGTAGCCAACTAGTAGTTCCCTTTGGGAATTGTGTAGATCTGGCTGCCAGTGACCCCAGTAGCTAATTGGCAGTTCCCTCTGGGAATTTCGTAGATTTGGCTGCCAATCTCCCTGGCAGTTCCCCAGAAAAATTGCGCAATCCCTGCCCACTGGCCCCTCATGCAACCCGAACCATTCCTCTGGAAAATTGCGCAAATTTGGTTGTCTAGCCCTTGGTGATTGTTCATTCCGGAAAATGTGCAAAGCATGCCTGCTTGCCTTCCAGTAGCCCAGACTATGCCTCCCAAAATTTCGCAATTTTTCCTCCTAGCCGAGCTAGACCTTGTAGTCAGTATCTGTTGACTCAGATCATATGTCTCCATCTTATAGTGACTCTTACACAGTTTTCATCAGAAGTTTGCTGGATCCATCATCCTACATCAAATCCTTGTTGCCTCTCCCGATCACCCACATTCGAATGATCATGTATCATGGTAGACTAGGAGGTTTTGGATTTGATGTCTTCACGTCATGAGTGATTGCAGGTATAGGTACACCCACAAACATGTCAAGATGACGAACATGATGAACGAAGGGAGCACATGCAGATGAACATGTTCACCAATGGATGAATGAGTGAAGCATGTGAAGCGGACAAATACAATGAACATGCACCTTCGCGAATAAGTGATCCTGTCAAGCCTTCCAACATGTAAGCAAGGAACAACATGCTAAAGCTTCATCAAGCGAACCAAGGACCATCGAAGACTCCACACACTTTGCCATGTGGAGGTGAAGCTATGGTACACCATGAAGACATCCATCAATCAACAACACTCTAGCTCGACATGCACTCCATCAACAACAGACATGTACTAGCATTGTCATGTCAATTTATGTCGAGTCAAGTCATGAGTCATGTTGTCCATATCTCCACTATGGGCTTGATGTCAAACAATGTGATGTAATGTGGAAGTCCAAGAGACCCAATTTTCGAACATAGAATCATGTAAGTTGGAAAGTCATGGAAGTTGAATGGTCGTGAGGGTAGTCGAACAACCAGAATGGTCAGTTTCACCCTTGGCTATAAATACCCCCCTCATTTGTACATGAGAGGATGTTTTTACCTTAGCTCCTCCCACATACCCAAGAGAGTCTGTAATATTTTATTTGAGGAGTAAGTAATGGCTCCAACGCCCTGCTGATGGGGTTAGTGATGTATGGTGTAACAATGTGTCTTGGAACTTTCGCTTAATTCAGAAGCCTGTCAACAAGCTAGCACATTTTCACACGTGTATTGTATTTGTTGTAAGACCGATCTTTAACACTTGTAATTCATGTTTCTTTTAACCATGTGTTCTAAATCTAAGATGATTCATTTGTTGTAATGCATAATTTATTTATGGAAATGTGTTGTATATGTTGTTAATGTTATCCCATCCGTGTCGACTACTCTGACAGACATCAGACAGACCTTTCACATGAACCTTGCTGTAACAACCATTGCACTTGTCTCGGATTGATATGTGAGACTTGTACGTGTTATATTACCTTGTATGTTGTGAATGCCGCATCTGAGTGGACTACTCTACTGGAAGCTATGTATGTCCTTTGTGTTGTGTGTTCCTAGCCAAGTTGGGACTGATCCCTTTCAACTTGGAACTCACCTTCACCATTTCCTCTCACAGTGAAAGAACCATTGACACAAATACACTTACACTCACCAGGCATGTGAACCTCACTTCTCGAAGACAAAGAGAACCACTCTCCTGTGCTAACAAGCAAGAGTTGAGGTAAATCCTTAAGACAATGGAAACTGGGCCATCATACCGGATGGGACTCCCACAAAAAATGATGTGAGGACTCGTTGGGACTTCATACCAGGGTTATCCCCTGAATGTTGGCGGGTCCAACAACATTAACAATAGTTAATCCTTCTTGTTATCAAATGTTGATCTATTATCTTACCTTATGTGACTATATATGAATCTTTCATAAACTCTTCTTTCATCTTATGCACATATTGCTTCCTCTGGATCTTCTATACATAGTTTCTTCATATAGAAACCTTAGTTTCCATCCACCTCATATTCTCCATGAGGTCATATTATGTTGATTTCATCTTATCAATATGTAGAAGAGTTCAAGGTACATTGTATTCATACCTTCATGTATCATTCATAAGGAAGAGTCCCTTATTCTTCAAGCATGCTCATGAGATAAAGCATCGAACCATTCTATCTGCAACTATACGATGACATGAATTTATTTATCAAATATATCCATACCTTTTCCTTCTTTTGGTCATATAAACTTCCTTCGATAAACTTCCTTTCCTTGCTTGAAGATGAAAATACTTCAACCAACTTGACATGCTTCACATCTTTTTCATCATGCCATCATCCTTTTAAATTATGGATCCCACACAAGGTGGTAGGTAGACTACCTATGAGACACTTTCTTCATCTAAGTAGAGATGAACCTTCTAACAATTATTCCAATGGAGGATCTTGATGATCCTTATTCTGCAAATGTTTTTCTCTAATGATTATAATGGATAATGATCTCTTTCTCTTCCTATCTTGCTAGATAAATTTCTTCAATCATTCAAATAGTTACTTCGGTTATTCTCCTATGATTTAAATGAAGATGTCATGAGCTTCTTCATTTCTATCATGATGATTGCTTATGATGCCATCTCATTCACTTCTACAATGCATCCTTTCATACTTGTGATTATTTCTATTTTTACTTGCTAACTTCAATGCACTTGAAAATAGATTAAGCATGTGAGAGACCTTCTAATAGTGGAGTTCTATCACTTCTTCCTTCTTTGGATTCTTATTTTCAGGTTATTCTACTTCTATGGTGACATGGGCTTCTTTTCTTTCCTTTCTCTTATTGTTTTCCTTCTCAAGTTTAGGAAAATTACTCTTGAATTTTATACATATCGATTATCTTTTGAAAAAAAAATTCGAGGTTTGAACTTTCCAAATTTCCGTTTTCTCCTTGCCATTGTTGCATATGTTTGTGTTTGTTCATTTGATCCAACATTGTTATTCACCTTTAATATATATAGTTTCTTCATTTTTCATAATGACCATCAATCATTGAATGGGGTAGTTTCCTTTCTTCCATAAATAATTGATACAAAGTTGCCTCATTCATCAGGTAGTGCATTGAGCACAATGGTGGTCATTTCATGATTAAAAATTATTTCTCCACGCTCTTGTAGTTGATCTCTTATTTGAGATACCCTCATAAGTCATGAGACTAACCCTTCTTCCTTTGATACCTTCATCTTGTATAGTTATGTTCTTAATGATATAATTTCTCCTGTAGTGGTTACGAAGAAAAATTCTACCAACTTTTCATAGATCTCTTTTGTTGTCTTCAACTTTGCTACATAAGGGATGATACAATGCTTGATTGACTCTATAATTATTCTTTGAGCTCTTATCTGTCCTTTAATGTACTTTATAGTTCTTGAGATTTCCATTTAGGAGGCATAGTGATTGATCCCATGACATATTCACTAGCTTCATTTTCTATGAGGATCAAATCTATTCTCTTCTTCCACGCAAGGTATTTCGATAACCCAAAAAGTTTGTTGTTCTCCTTTCAAAAAGAATTCATTGTATATTGAGACATAAAATATAGAATACTGAATTGTCAATTGAAGATGCTCCTTTGATGATGATATCTTCAACTAGATTCCTTCTTGATGATGTTGAATTCCACTACTTCTTTGAAAATTGAAGATGCCTCCTTGAGACGACGGCTTGATGATCTTTTTCAATGATGTTTGAGATGTGATCATTTCTTCAATGTGAGGGAGATCACTTTGAGGATTAAGTGCTCTTTCTTGCTTCCTTTTAGTTGATGATTGTAGAATGTGTAATATTCCCAATAATGCTTCAAGTGTAGATCCCTTTGAATGGAGGTAGGGTCTTTGAGGTCTTATTCTTCTTCCAAGAGTTGTGATGATGTGATCCTTGTGATGTGATGGATATTCCTCCTTGATGCTTCTTAGTTTTCCTTGATGATCTCCTTCTACTTGTCCCTTATGTATCTTTCTTCGATTGGATGATATTCAAGCTGTCTTTCCTTGTTTTAGTTAGCTTAGTTCTGATTCCATGTTGATAAATCAAGGGAAGCTATATTAGGGTGATTTCTCTTAGTTTTGATAACTGCTTGTGATGCTATTTTACTTACCTTGATGTATTTGCAATTAAATTATTATTTCTCTTGATTATTATTGTGTTCTTATCATCAAAAAACTACTAAACTATGAAGATCAATGAGACAAAAGGCCACAAAATGTAGGTTGGTAGCTAGGGCCAAAACCTCTCATCTTGAGAGGAAAACATGCAAGAATTATTCTCTTCTTATAGAATCTTCAAATGATGAATTCCAAGGCCTAAGACCAAAGACAAATATCCCTTCAAGGCCAAGTCAACCTATCCTTGATGAACTTGCGCTTCACAAAGTCAACCCAACTTAAAAACTTCTCCCTTTGCAACAAATTTTGGCTCCAAATTTGCAACTTTGTGGCCTCTTAGACCTGCAATTTTTGTCCCTTTGTAGTCACTGCAACTTTGCGCGTGTGAATATTTTTAGGGAAATGTTAAGTTTTTTTCTTCTTCCACTAGGCTTTCTCTTATCCTCTAAGGTACTCGACCTCTTTCCTTGATCTCTTTTCTTCCAAAATTAGCACAAGATTTGGAATAGTAGTGGGATTCATTCCATTAGTGTAAGAGTGATCTAGGTCAATATTGGTGGCCACCCACCAATTCCACTTGGACCACCACCATTTTTTCTTTCAATTTTTCAGTTTCCTTAATTGTAGCACAATTTACTATTTTTAGGAGTTTTTCCGGTCCTAAACTTCTGTAGTCATTTTGAGGCCCTAAACGACGTTTTTTTGGCAATCTACCGAACGATTTTCTATCTAAAATTGTCTTTTCAGTCGTAGTCCTTAGAGAGATATTTCAAATGGGTTATCATGCACGTCAAACGGAGATAATATGACCAAGTTGCGACGCCGGGAAGTTGGCTGTCCAACTCACCCCAATGGGGCCCATAAACTCTTGGTGTTACATTTCCTCAGGTTAGGGTTTTGGTTGTTTAAGGTTTGCTCTTATTTTTCAATAATAAAAATGCCCTTGAGCCTCATTGTAATGTAGTTCAGAGGCATGTAGCTACCACATCTCTTCTTACAGATAAGCTACCATCGCCTGATCTAGTCTTATTTCCATTCTGTTTGTAAGCATATTTCAATATTTGATATTAATGAAATGAAGTGTTATTTCTACTGCATCTTTGTATTTATGGTTATATCTGTAATTTGTTTGCTTCCTGTTTAAATCTAGATCAAAGAGGAGCTTCACGAAGGATATCCACCATGTGGTCTCAATATTCAATCAAATTGATAGAATCTATTTCAACATTTCACTCGTTGGCCACTTGTTTTCTACATATTCCTTCAAATCAGATATGCTCCATTGTTAATATTTACATGCCTGTTCAATTCAAAGAAAAAAATGATTATTAAAATTCTTTAGTGATCCTTGCGGACACAATTTTTTGATCACACTACATATTAGGTGGAAAATTCAATACATGTCCAAGACATACCGTATGAATCCATGTCCAAGACATACATTACCAGGGTTCACCTTTTCCAGCATACATATCAAGGTATTCATACATTCTCCATCGGGATGTCATAGCTAATATTTCTTGTTATCAAATGTTGATCTATTAGCTTATCTTATGTGAATATATATGAATATTTCATAAACTCTTATTTCATCTTCTTCAAATATTGCTTCCTTAGGATCTTCTATACATAGTTCCTTCATCATAGGAACCTTAGTTTCCAACCACCTCATATTCTCCATGAGGTCATATTATGTTGATTTCATCTTGTCAATATTTAGAAGAGTTCAAGGTACATTCTATTCATACCTTCATGTATTATTCATAAGGAAGAGTCCCTTCATTTTCAATCATGCTCATGAGATAGAGCATCCAATGATTCTATCTGCAACTATATGATGTCATGACTTTGCTTATCAAATATATCCATACATTTTCCTTCATTTGGTTATCTAAACATGCTTTCCTTGCTTAAATATGAAAATACTTCATCCAACTTGACATGTTGCACATCTTTGTCATCATACCATCATCCTTTTAAACTGTGGATCCCACACAAGATGGAAGGTAGACTATGTGCGAGCAGGGAAAACTTTGGGTGTTAATATTCGCAGGTGGGGTAATTTTGCATGTGTTTTCCAAAAACAAATTCATCAATTTCCATATTTTCTAGAAATGATTCGTCTAAATATTATATTATCGAATTATTTTACCTTAAAAATCGTAATTTTTTATATAGACTAATATAAAATAACTAGAAATATAAATATTTCTACAAAAATATCCTTAAACATATAATAGTTTTCATATTAGGGACTTGTAATATTCACCAAGGTTTCTAAACTTTAAGATAAAATTCCATCCTTAAAATTTTCCTTGTCTGCAAGACACTTGCTTCTTCTATGTAGAGATGAACCTTCTAACACTTATTCCAATGGAGGATCTTGATGATCCTTATTTTGCAAATGTTTTTATCTGATTATGATGATGTATAATGATCTCTTTCTCTTCCTCTATTGCTAGATGAAAATCTTCAATCATTCAAATAGTTACTTCAGTTATTCTCCTATGCTTTCAATGAAGATGTCATGAGTTCCTTCCTTTCTATCATGATAGCTGCTTATGATGCCATGTCAATCACATCTACAATGCATGTTATCATACTTGTGATTCTTTCTATTTTTACTGGCTAACTTCATTGCACTTGAAAATAGATTAAGTGTGTGAGAGACCTTCTAATAGTGGAGTTCTATCACTTCTTCCTTCTTTGAATTCTTCTTTTTAGGTTCTTCTACTTCTTTGGTGACATGGGATTCATTTCTTTCCTATCTCTTATTGTTTTCCTTCTTGATTTTAGGAAAATTCCTCTTGAATTTTAAACATATTGATTATCTTTTAAAACTTTTTTTCGAGGTTTGAACATTCCAAATTTCCATTTTCTCCTTTCCATTGCTGCATATGCTTGTGTTTGTTCATTTGATTCAACATTGTTCTTCACCTTTAATATATTTTCTTCATTTTTTCATAAATACCATAGATCATTGCGTGGGGTAGTTTCATTTTTTCCATAAATAATTGATGCAAATTTGCCTCATTCATCAGGTAGTGCATTTAGCACAATCGTGGTCATTTCATGATTAAACATTAGTTCTTCCAGCTCTTGTAGTTGATCTATTATTTGAGATACCCTAATAATTTATGAGACTACCCGTTCTCCCTATGAAACCTTCATCTTGTATAGTTTGGTTCTTAATGATATATTTTCTTCTACAGTGGTTACGGAGAAAAATTCTATCATCTTTTCATAGATCTACTTTGTTGTCTTCAACTTTGCTACATAAGGGATGATACAATCCTTGATTGACTCTATAAGGATTCTTTGAGCCCTTGTCTCTCCTTTAATGTACTTTTATAGTGCTTGAGGTTTCCCTTGAGGAGGTTTAGTGATTGATCCCATGACATATTCACTAACTTCATTTTGTATGAGGATCAAACCTATTCTCTTCTTCCATGCAAGGTAATTCGATGACCCAACAAGTTTGTTGTTATCCTTGTAAAACAAAGTCATTATAGATTGAGACATAAAATATAGAATACTTACGTGTCAAATGAATATGCTCCTTTGATGGTGACATCTTCAAATAGATGTCTTCTTGATGATGTTGAATTCCACTACTTCTTTGAAAATTGAAGGTTCCTCCTTGATGATGATGGTTTGATGATCTTCTTCAAGGATTTTTCATGTGTGATCCTTTCTTCAATGTGAGGGAGATCACTTTGATGATGAAGTGATATTTCTTGCTTCCTTTGCTTGATGATTGTAGAATGTGTAATATTCCCAAGAATGCTTCAAGTGTAGAGTGCTTTGAATGGAGGTAGGGTCTTTGAGGTCTTATTCTTCTTCCAAGAGTTGTGATGATGTGATCCTTGTGATGTGATGGATATTCCTCCTTGATGCTTCTTAGTTTTCCTTGATGATCTCCTTGTTCTCATCCCTTATGTATCCTTCTTCAATTGGATGATCTTCAAGCAACCTTTCCTTCTTGTAGTCACCTTAGCTTTGATTCCATGTTGAGAAATCAAGGGAAGATAAATTAGGGTGATTTCTCTTACTTTTTATAACTACTCATCCTGTTATTTTACTTAACTTGATGTATTTGTAATTAAATTATTCTTTAACCTGATTATTATTGTATTCTTATCATCAAACAACTACCAAACTATGAATATCAAACAAGAGGACACAAAATGTAGGTTGCTAGCTAGGGCCAAAACCTCTCCTATTAAGAGGAAAACCCACAAGAATTATTCTCATCTTATAGAATCTTCAAATGATGAATTCCAAGACATAAGACCCAAGATAAAGATACCTCCAAGACAAATTCAACCTCTCATTGATGAAATTTTCCTTCCAAAAGTCAACCCAATTCAAACACTTCTTCCTTTGTAACAAATTTGGGCTCCAATTTTGCAAATTTTTGGCCTGCTAGACCAGTAAATTTTGTCCCCCTGTAGTTACTGTAACTTCGTAAGTGCGACTATTTTTAGGGCAAAGTTAACTCTTTTTCTTCTTTCACTAGGCTTTCTCTCATCTTCTAAAGTACTCTACCTCTTTCCTTTATCTCTTTTCTTCCAAACTTCAGCTTCTTTTTAGGAGTCTCCAATTCGGCTCAACTACAATAATGATGCCCTAATCTCCGCATGTGTGAGATGATGCACCAAGAATAATCTCCAAAATGCTTTAATTGTTCTTCCTTGATATATTATGTTCTTCACTAGTTATTAGGTTTTTTTTCATTGTAATAAAATTTGATTAGATCCTTCTCAAATGAGGTCGTGGTTCTCTTATATAGAGGCTTCTTAGATACCTCCAATAGGCGGACTTGACATCTCTTGAATGTTGACTTGATTTTGAAGGGAGTCTTATGACAACTTTTGACATGCAATAATTCTCTTGACATGATAAAATATGTCCAATAGGGTCTTTTACATATTACAATGACTCTTTGACTTCTTGATTTCATGACAAATTCCTAGAAGCACTCAAAGGGTGCTTGACCTAAAATTAATTTGACCTTGAGCATGAAACCCATGCTACAAAAATAATAATAATAGTTTTTCTTTATTTTTACAATATACAAGAATCAAGAGTACATTTCATGTTTATGAATATTGAACCTAGTTACCTATTTCAACAAGCAAAAGAGGAAAAGGACATAGTAAAGGGAAAAATGGGAAAAATAATAGCTTCGAAGCTCTCAATTCAGTGATATAAGAAGGTGAAATTCTTAAAACCGATGTGTACAAGATCTAGGATAACGACATGAACAAGGCACAAAATAGTAGAGAAGGATAAGGAAATGGTAACATGAGTAATATTAGATCCTAAGCAAAAGGGATATAGAAAACCTAGAAAAGGAGGCAACTCAACTCTTTAGAAAGGGGCTACTGATACATCATGTAAGTAATGAGGGTTATCTCCTAGAATTGCAAGGGATTGAGATCATAAAAACAGTTGGAGGAAGTGAAATATTTGATCAAGAAATAAAGACACTTAATTCTACTACTCTGACGGACAAAAATGGGGGACCAAGAGGTCATCCAAAATTAGCGCAAGATTTGGACTAGTAGTGGGATTCATTCCATTATTGTAAGAGGAGCTTCAGGAAGGATATCCACCATGTGGTCTCAATCTTCAATCAAATTGATAAAATCTAGTTCAACATCGCACTCATTGGCCACTTGTATTCTACATATTCCTTCAAATCAGGTATGCTCCATTGTCAATATTTACATGCATATTCAATTCAAAGGAAAAAACGATTATTGGAATTGTTTAGTGGCCCTTGGGGACAAACGATTTTGATCAGAGTGCCCGTTAAGTGGAAAATTCAATACAAACCCTACATAAGTGGGATCTCACATTCAAAATCGATTCCAAGAACATTTAGAATACCTTGTCCATAAATTAAATTATTTATATATAAATCCTTCCACTAAAATATTCACATGGAGTAATAAGTGGACTTGAATAGGCCATATTGCTTCCTCGTTAGACTTATTTTTAATTTTAGATTTGTTCTTATCCCAAAAAATATTGATTAGTTCCAAAATACTCCCTTGGATTAATTTGAATCAAAGGGAAATCACTCTTGGTATCCCAAAAAACGTTGAATTCATGCCACTTCCGTTTTGCTACTATCCGATTTCAGAAAAGTCACCAAACTTCAACAGTTTAGTAAAGAAGGTTTATAGCAAGTGGGTATTGGGAAGCTTGGTTATGATATGGGAGAAATATTTGAGGCATTTTAATTTGGAACAAAACAATGGGCTCGAGACTAGCAATCGAAAAAATAGGGACATATACAAGCACATTAAAAAAATATAATGGTAATTATACAAGATAAGATGGAGAATGTGTTAGTGAAACATTATACGTTGTAATAAGAAAGAGAAAAATTCACATCATATCATAAATCTATCAAAGAGGAAGAAAATGTTTATCGTTTAAAATACTTAGGCATTTAGGTAAATGTTGGAGATATCTATATCTATA